>MJHO01000329.1:66271-122675 GCA_002076135.1 Xerophyta viscosa | reverse complement strand
AAATGTGCCCGACATTATTGGTGAATAGCCTGTGTAAGTGCTTCCTCTATCTAACCCAGGAAGCTATGCCATTTGACTCTGATCTTGTGCGCAGATTTTGCTATACAACATTCATGGAGTTCTTACATTCCCCTTCAACGACTCAATTCGCCGTGGTATGTCGTATCCCCTTTATGTTTACTGGCCTTATGACTAAGCTTGTTTTACTGAGGATACTTCTGCATGTTAAGTGGTGGTAATGTTGTTGAACATTTACAACCTAATGCATCGCCCTCCTGGATATATTCCCTAGCAGATGCTCTGAACATAAGCATTGTCTTTTGCTGATTGGTGAGACAAATAGGACTTGCTACATTTTAATCGTTTGAGAGAGATGAAAGTGACGAATCTTCTTTTTACCCAACTTATACATTTACACCAATATAAATGTAATTTACCGCTCTTTAAAATATGTTTAGGTGTGTTGTTATAGCGTTGATGGTGCAATTATGTAGTATCTCAGCTTCCATTCTTTGTGCAAGGTGGTGTGGTCGGTTCTACGAATGAGTTGCTGGAGTTTTTATCATACAGTGCTGATGTCTTTTAAGTTTTAACTGCCAGTGTAGATATCTCTAGTTATGCATCTGAACTATTATATAGAAGAAGATTACTGTTCCTTCAGGTACATTTTGGAAAAGTTGTTTTAAAACTTAGTACTATCTATGAACAGTATAAGTTGAAAGTGCTAGTTAACTGTAGATGGATGTTGCAGTTTATAGTTTTTAATTGTACTAGATGAAAGTGCAGTTTACACCTGCAACCAGAGGCAGATTTGACTGAAATTACAAGCTGTGAACTGCAACTTCAAATGTACATAAATTTGCTGTTTTACACTGTTACATCTGCAAGTTGCTGCTACTTTGAAAATAAACCTTTCCTAATATCTAGACAATATTATCTTGTATTAGCGTTAATCTCTTAAATGAACACAGGTTGCTCCGACAGTTGCCTCTTTCTGGAACACACTTCGTATTAACTGGCATGTTTCAACCTGAGGGTTCCAGTAATAAGCTGACTCAGGATCATGAAGCTGCCAAGCCTAGTTGTTGTAGGCTTACCCATGGAACTGCTCTTTTAATGTCGTACTTGAATGCTTTTGAATTTTTGTGCAAGCTTTTAGTAAAATAGTCAGACACCAGCTTTGACGAATGTGCTTTCTCAAAAACATAGAAATCATATAGCTAGTATAAGCTGTATTGAGAAAATATTAGAAAGAGTATCTGAAACACTAAAGAACTCTTGTTTATGGTGTTCTTGAGTGATATCTTTTTTCCCCGTCTTCTAAATGTATGTAGCAGTGAGCTATTAGCTAAACCTTGAAACTCTTCCGTTATATGCACTTATGCAGGTGATCCTAGATGACCTTCATTGTGCATTACATCTATGTTCAACAGTGGATACTCCAACGAAGTGGCCTATGGATACTTGTTGGGATCTTGCCGCAGAAAATATTATGAAAGTGCTGTGCTACCTGGCAGACTTGATGTGCGAAGGTAATGTGTGAAATATCATCTCTGTCCTTATCACTTAATTATAAAGAATTAACCTAATACTATTATCTAGCATATGTTATTCTGACGGTATTGTTATTATCATTTCAGGGTGTTTTTTTTTTTTAATTTTAGGCTCACTTATTTATAAGCTGATTTGCATGTTTCTGCAAGTCAGAAAATATTCCCAATAGTAGAAGTGTTTGGCCATGTTATGGAATGTTAATGAGGCTTAGCCATTCATTTTGTTGCCTCCACAAGTTAATGAAGTCTTTTATTATTCATATCTCAGTGCACTATAGCTCTCATGCGAGGACTTTCTCCAGTTTTAGATAAGCTGCCTGGAAAGGTTTACCTTTTTCTCACATATGCTTTATAAACAGAAGTTGCTATCTCATTTCATGTCAATAGATGAAAGCTTAAGCCAACTGTTGTGGTGTCTCATCTTTTACAAATTTCACTGTTTTAATGAAGGGGAAAAGGCTGCATTATTGTTATATTGAGGCAGATGCATTACTTCCATCAGTTTAAGTACTTGATTTTTTTTATAAGAGTTCTGAAATATCATCATTATATTATTTTTTGTGTAATAGGAACATATGCCACTACAATTAGATTTCATGGTAGGGAGTCTCTACCATGACTTGTATGAGAAGCTTTTTTTAAGCAGAAGGTTGTTTGAGGTAATTACTATATAGCTAGAAAATAGTTTGCTTTACATGGTTACTAGGATATATTGCTCCTTTAACGTTGTTCTTTGAGCTGTTTCTCTTACTTGCTTAGTGTTCGGTTCATGTATAAACTATAATATTTGGAGTTACAATAACTTGTAATAAACATTGAATAGAGATTAATGTTTTATATAGTATATACGCAGTAGGAACATCGTTCTTTGGTTTGCTTTAGAGTTCTTACCGGTCCGGACCAGACCGGTTCTTTTCAGTCGGTTCTCGGTCTTTTGTTTGTGTCCGAACCGCTCCTCTGTCCGATCCGGTTTGGACCAGTCCAGGCCGGATTTGGACCGATGAACAGCCTTAACTATGCTTGAATGTGGTTTTTTGTGTGGCATGCATAGTCTTAGTATGGCTCCTAGCAAATGAAATTTTGTCAAATGAGGCGCTTCAGGTAAAATTGTATTTCTTTAATGTGATGCGCTCACTTGTCAAAAGCTCATGTGCCATGCTCACTTGATCATATTTGAGTTGCATAGTGGATAGCTCAATTTCAAATTGCTTGCATCCTCAAGTTTGACCCTTAGTGATTCTAACTCATTTGTCATGCACTCATTTTCTTTGAGCAAGTCCTCTATTCTAGCATTTAGATCGTCATTAGTAGTGGAGAGTTAGGACCATGTTTTTCCTATTCTTCTTATAGGATGCACTTAGTTTGTTATAATTTCGACTAATTCTTCAAAAGCTTTATGTAAATCCTTATAAGACAATTCATTTGAAGAAGTAGAAGAGGAAGAAGATACCTCATTGTCGCTATCCCCTACGGCCATTGATGCGATGTGTGCATCAAGGTTTCCATTTTCACTTCAAGAGCTTGGCGATTCCTCTTCATCACTGCATGTAGCCACATTTAGTTTTCTTTTTGTTCTTTCCTTTCTTGTAAAGTGGGCAATTCAGCTTGATATGTCTTGGTTTCTTGCACTTGTAGCATACTAAAAATATGATATATTAAAATATAAACTTAAATTATTTTAAGTTAATAAAGTATTTTTTTTTAAAAACAAATTACTTAATAGTTAAGTTATTTAAATCAAGTAATGTATATTATAACATGCATCAAAAAGTCGAGGGGCATTTTTGTCCCAAGTGTATAGTGCTATTACATTTTTATTCTTAATAGAGAAAAACACGTAATTGTCTTAAAGTAGGTAATAAATGTGAAACACATAATACACAAACATGTATTCCCTAGTATGCATTTCATGTGCATACCAAACACCCTGTTAGTTTCTTAATTTTATATAGTATTTTTTTTTAAAAAAAAAAGTTTATTTGAACATATGGCATGATTCTACTATGAGATGGAATTTTTCCCTATCACTGCTTTATGATTAATTTGAATTTTAATGACACAACTGGTTGACTTCAACAATGGTTAGCACAATCCATAACATCACAGGCCTGAAGTGTTCAAGGAAGTTCCTCCTAGAATTACTTCCAAGCCAGTCACTGCCCTTCTTAGCAGACGTAATGCTCAATGAATGAGTTCTTCATCTGAATATTGTAGTCCTTGATGCCGAGGGCATTCAAACTTCAAAAACAACCATTTGCAAAAGTTAGGGAGCTTACCAACTCACTTATTGTCATTTATGATAGCTCTTTTTCACAAGTGTATGTCTTGGAGTATTTGGTAAATAGCAAAGAAAGAGTCGAAGTTCTTGTGGTATGAGCATCTTTTGTGTTGGGATAATGTGTACCTCATTCAAGAGGCTTCTTCAGTTTTTAATATTTGCGTATCTTAGAGTGGTCTTGATAATACTGGCAAGTAGTAAGAATCTATTTCCTAGTTTTCTCATGGAAAAAGGCTCTCAATAGTTGGATCGAAAGTCTTGTTTGATAGGAAAGGTTTGTATTACCTTTTCATAATGAACAAGTTACTTGTACCTACAATTACATAAAAAAATAATCACTTTTGTTATATAATTCCATGTTCTTGGAGTTCAACAGAATGCTTTGAATTTTGGGTTACCATGTCTAATTTCAGGCAATTGACTATGCAAAGGACGCTCTTCAGTTGCGGGAAACAATTTTGAGAAGAAAATTTCCTTGTTTCTTTTCGTCAAAGTCTTCAAATGCCAGAGATGCTGGAAATGCAGCTAGTCGAGCTTCTCACTTTACTCTTTTCACTGAGGATGTTGGAAGGCCCATTCTCTTACTCCATGGAATATTTGCTGAAGCTATCTAGAAAGTACCTTACAGGTCTGCACACTTGTTCAACATTTATCGTTAAGAGCTAAATACATATTTTTGTAATAGTTAGAAATTTTCTCATCAGGTGGCAGTTTTACATGATCCTCTGGGTATGGTGCTGATGCTGAAAGTCCGTTGACTACAGGAGAACATATATCCCGTTTGGGATATTTCTTTTTGAGATTGCTTTCCGATCTGCATTAGGTACTTGCTCGTTTTAAATTTGTAAACTTTTCGAATGATGGTTTTCACATTACTTCCATAGAAAAACCAACTAAACTACTGTTGCATTAGGTACTTCCTCATTTTAAATTTGCAAACTTTTCGAATGGTGGTTGTCACAGTACTTCCATAAAAGAACCAACTAAACTACTTTTGCTTTTTGGGTTTTTTAGGTCATTTGTACCAAAAGAAACAACTCTGGAATTTAGCAGAACCTGATCGTAGACATGCCAAAGAGCTTCTAGATAAAAATGAAAATATTTTCTCCTACCGACAGTAAAAAATGAAAGTCGCCGTTGAGATGGAGATAGGAGACCTGTACAGAAAAAACTTTGGGTATAAGCTGCACGTTGATCGTACTGAGAGATTGTGTCATGCATTGGATCTTTATACCTCAGCTTTAGTCAAGCTCCATGATACGGACATTAAGGGTCTCCATATCTTCTGCCTAAAGCCAGCAACACAGGTTAGCACTAACTGCAAATCCCAGCTTCACAAAGGAAAAGTGATAGGTCTAAAGAATTAAGGGTCTCCATATATCCTCTATCAGCATTAAGGTTCAGGTGGAGCACCTGTGCTTCATCTGTAGATGTAGAAAAGCAATTTGAAGATGTGATTTTTCATGATGACATTGAAGGAGGAGAATATCGTCATAGTAAATTTGGGAAACTACTGCTTGCCGAAGAAAGTGCATGTCGAAGAAATTAAATGCGTATGCTCCAGCTAAAACTACGTTAACTAATTCCACCGAAAATCTCATGTTGAAAGTATGAAAGACATAGCAGTAATGCTGACTCTGCAGGTGCTCCTGTTAAATGTTGGAGAACTCGTTCCATTGGAGGATCTTGTTATCCTAAAAGTATGGAAGATGCGTATGGCAACAGTTATGCTGCTGAATCGACCCTTAAGCAGGATGGCAAAAAAGGTTCGGTTATTTATTGTCTGACTAAACATGGCATCTTGTTTGCATGAACTACGTAATGTTTCTTTGTTCAGCTGACATGATGCATCAGGATGGGTACGTGGAGAATTAAAGATTAGATCAAAGGACGTGATAATCAACGGGATGTGAGAAGATAAGCAGTGTGGAAAATGGAGGGGCGCTAGCATCCTGCGGTGGCGAGCCACTGCTAACCCGGCAATTAGTGGACCCGTCTGCAAACCCGAGGATGGGTACGAGTATCGAAATCCTAACTAGGTTAACTAGAAATACCCGTCAACTCATTACCTGCACGACCCATGGGCGGTCTGACCTGACCCATCTGGTTTTTAGGTCTGTCTTCGTTCCGATCTTCGACAGGAGACAGCTAAAGCGGGTAGGATATGAATGTTTAAGCGGGGAATGAACGAGAGATCATTCCCCGTCTCCAGATCCGGAACTTAAATTCTTATTTTCGTTTATGGTCATGTCCCTAACGAGGAGTTGAATTCCTTTCTTATTTCCGCCCCTATAAAAATCCCCAATCCAATTATTTAAAAGAACAAAAAGTAAATCTTATGTGTGTGTGTGTGTATATATATATATATATATATATATATAAATATATATATATATATATATATATATATAATCGAAGTCGGGATGGGACTAAGAATAGGGTTCTCATCCGATCCCCGGAAGTTTTTTTTCTGGAATTGACTCCGACGGCGACGGGATAAGACTAGTGAATGACATTTTATAAATTCAGAATTATTACTGTAAATAAAATTTTTTATTTACAAAAGTTGATTTAATAAAAGATTCAAATTCTTAAAGTTCCAAAAGAAGCTGCACATAGTAATGGAGCAACACATAGTAATGCTGCTAAACAAAATGTAGTTTATAAACACTGAAATAAAGTTGTCGGACAACCACAACTAGCAGAACGAAATCTACTATTCCTATTTCCCAAAAAAAAAAAAAAAAAAAAAAAAAAAAAAAAAAAAAAACAATATATCATCACTAAGAGAGGTGTGGTGAAAGTAAGTTGATAACAGTATAATGAAACAACGTCTGATGAAAAAAAAAAAAAAAACCATCATCAATTAGCAAGCAGGTGAGACAAACAGCTTAAAGACGTTAAAATTAGATAGTTTAGGGAAAAAAAACACCTTTCTTCGTCATCAAAGACATCGGACCTAAACAGAGAACACCGAGAAAACCCCGTCGCTAGAAGATCATCTTTCGAAGATCGCATATGGAAATCATTGGAAAACTAGAAATCGGAAGAAACGACCGTTCCTTCTTTCTTTGGGAGAGATTTAAACCAGAGCGATGCTGCTCTCACCGCCGGGAGGCTTACGAACACCGCCGAAATAATCCCGGACCTCGGATTTCCCATCAGCAAAAATATCGTTCCCGAATCCCGCTTATTTCCTTGAGTTTTGCTTTGCTTAGTGGTTTTTCTGCCGAGCCGGGGGTCACATCGCCTTTGAAGATATTGTTTCCTGTTAATTCTTGAAATTTCTGGCTGTAAATCTTCTTTGCAGTCTTCATAACATCTTCACTTGATTGTATGCTGCCCTGACATCCAGGCGGCTAAAAAGCCAAATAATGAAGTAAGTTCCTAAGTTCCTCAATGAGGCTTGATTTAATATTTATGCATGAATTTTGGGAGAAATACTGGGTGATGGATAAAGAAGTAGAGTTGCTTTAAGTTGATTTAATAAAATTCACTAATTGCCGGGTTAGCAGTGGCCTCCCGCCACCGCCAGGATTGCTAGCGCCCCTCCCATTCCACACTGCTTATATTCTCACACCCCGTTGATTATTCACGTCCTTTGATCATCTTTAATCTCCACGTACCCATCCTGATGCTTAGGTACTCATGAGAATTTTTGTTTGCATGAACTACATAATGTTTTCAGGCAGTGTGTCTTTTTGTTCTTTAACGCAAAACCGTTAGGTGAAACTACATTTCCTACTTCCTCTTTTATCAATCTTATCACTGTGGAGAATTTTGGTGACATGTTCTGCATGCTTTGAACGTGTTGTTCTTTACCATCTAGTTTGGTTTTCCTTGAAGAACTTGCTTGCAGGACAACAGCAGGTAGTACTGAATGAAATATTTTCATTAAATATTTATCTCATCTGCTTCATAGGTATAATTATTTAGTCGAAGCACTAACATTAATTTTCATCAGGAATGCATGCCATTCACTCTCCAATGCCACTATGTTTGATGTTGTATCTTGGTTATCGAAGGCCTTCATTCTCGCCAGAGTGCTGCCTTTACTTTTCATCAAGGTTCGAGATATGTTGCTGTTTTATTACTAGTTATTTGATATAATTTTCACATTCAGAGATTCTGTACTTCACTAAATCATATAATTTAACCTTGTTTTATTTTACTTACTTATATGTAGGTCTCTAAGCTTCTTGCTACTGCTATGATGTTATCCACCTAGGGAGACTTTGGCCCTTACCTTTCGACACTACAAAGCCACTCTCATTTTGTCATTTTTTCATCAAGCTTCTATTGGTACTTCTTTACACCAGCAATTTGTCTCTTGCGAACGAGACTGGTTAATGATCGTAAGGTAACGGGTCTGCACTCCTTCTGTCCTTCAATTATCAACAATTCCGATATTATCGAATAATTTACAGGAAAATTAGTCTCACAAACTCATGAGACTACTACTTATTTGTTGTCGGGAATCCATGTCATCTATCATGTCAAAGTTACTTGTCTTATGCCATATTTAATCATTTCATGCTTTGGGTAAATGGGAAGCATATTGGCTGCTTTTTTTTAACCTTTCAACAAAGTCTTTTGACTGAAACATTTGTTAGATGATCCATTTCATCTTAGATGGGCTGCAGTGATGTAGCCTTATCCATAACCTTTTAACCGTATATGAACATTTTTTTCCCAATTTTTTGGTAAAATGGAATTAAACTAATAATAAGTTAAAACATGTTTAAGTTAATAATATTCGATAAAAATATAATCTAAATAAGATTTTGATACTAAGCTATATAATTTAGAACGTATATTTAAAAAATGCAGTTGCGTAATTTAAGCTACCCTAAGATTTATTAAAATTTATATATTTATTAAAATACATAAATTATATTTAAAATTATGATGGATTAAAATATTAACTTAAATTATTTTAAGTTAATAAATATTTTGAAACTAATTACTTAATAATTTAAGTTGATTAAAAGAAAGGCTTATTTGAGTTATGCCATTAACCTTTTCATGCAGCAGATGTTTCCTTAGCTGGTAGATCATAAGAAAGGCTTGAGGTATGCCATTAACTTGAGTTGTTCACAAAGTTAAAAAGAAAACTTGAGCATCTTTAAGAAAATATGAATAATTATCTGAAAGAAATTGAATGGATTTCAGCTTAAGTTTAATAAACAAGAAAAGTGACTATTACACTAGCTTACTTTTCCACTTTTTCTTCATTTTTCTTTTTGCTCTTCAAGTAACAGGTCCTTAGTGTTTCAAAATGACATTTTTTTTTTAAAGCTATTCTAAGCTCTATTTTGCATTTTGCAGAATTGTCGTTATTAAATTATTGCCATCCGTGTCGTGCAGGGTAAAGCTAGAAGTGGTCCCACCCCTGAAGAACTGATCATAGCTTTGCGAAACCATGATTCATTTCTATATTTTTGACCATGGAAGTGGTATATGAGTTTATAAAATGAGTTTTTGTTGATTAGATGTACAGATATTCAGTTGCTAATCCTCGCTGATAATTGTTTAACGTGCAGGAATGAAAATATACCCACAATTACAATCCCAAAGCTAGACAAATGTTCAGCTACACTTTCCTGGGCTGCAATAGTCGATCACTTGCACTCAAAGGATGCTATGCCCCTCAGCATGCGCCTATCTCCTACTAAGTTGGTAGATCTCTGCTGTCATTATGAGCCTATGGGACGTGTTTGTTAGACAGGGATATAGACCGGTTTTGCCAAGCTTACTCAATTCATGGTTGCAACAACAGCATGCTGATTTTTCTTCGTCATGTAATCAGCTCATAAAGATTTTGGAGCGTCTCCGGTGTTCCGACTATGATGAAGCAGCGCAAATTATCCTTTTTTTTTTCCGACTAATGACATAATTTATGTGGTAGCAGCTCTTACGAGATTTTGGTTATGTAAAATAGATGATGAAGGAGCAGTGTACAACTCGATAACAGAAAAAAGGTGTAAAGGGACAGAAAAAAAAAAATTCGTAAAAAGTTAGTAAAAAAGTCACTGAAGCTTGGTAACAACAATCCGGAAAGTTGCATCTTCTCTGCGCAAAGCATGACAAGCTTGCAAGCTTTTTTTTTTTCTGTAATGGGGCATCTCCTGCTGGTTATAGCATTCCGACTACGATAAAGAAGTGCTAATTATTTTCGTTACCGTATGTATTCCCAATGATCAAGTCACGTTGGAGAATTTTTTTTTTAAATAAAATTAATTTATAAATAATTATTTTTTTGAATTTCAATTTGGTAAATATTTTTGAAAAATAAAATCGGGTCGCCTTTACAGGCGACCTCCGCCAGCGTGGCGGCCGTGGCGGGCCACGTAGGCATTAGGTCGCCTGTTAAACAGGCGACCATAGAATCGCCTTTCTAAGCGGCGACCCTACGATCGCCTATATAAAAGGCGATCTGTTGGTCGCCTCTTTAAAAGGCGATAGCCAGATCACCTGTTATAAAGGCGACAATTAGGTCGCCTGTTACACAGGCGACCATAAGGTCGCCCCTAAAAGAGGCGACCTTTACTCTCAACCCGCACCCGAGAGCGGTGCATCAACCTGCATCTCCAAACACTACAAACTAAACAATAACAAATAACAAATACTACATATTTACTCTCACCTGCATCTCTCAAAAAAACACTACAATAACATAATAACAATATTGACATTATATAATAAACATCAAACAAATATATACATCTACACATCTAACAAAGTATTACCTATAATAAAAATATACCACATCTAACTATCTAACAATAATACATATACAAATAAATCACACATATAACAATAATAAAACAATAATATCAATATTCGACAAAAACACATCAAATATAATATTAAAGTCATAAATACATCACAGTTACTAATATACTAAAGCAATATTTATGTTTTATAACTTTGTTGTTTAGGTCTTCTAAGCCCGCTTTGAACCTTCGCCTAATACAACCCCATGATACACCCATGCTCCACTTGTTGCTCCTCTTGTTGCTGATCTGGTTCCTCAGGTGGCCTTGAATTTGCTGTGATGGGGGACTTCTTGTTTTTAGTGATGTTGTCAGGATCAAATGTAGTAGCTTCTTCGTTGTCGTGCGATGATCCTTGAACCATATCCAAATTGTTTGATAAGAATGATCTGCTGTACGTACCAGAAAATGCGCGGTAGAGTCTGCTGACGCACTCCGTTTTGTGGCCATCTGTTTGTTAGGTGCATTCCTGACGGACTGCTGCTTCCCAACGGATTGTCTTGCTGTACCCCAACCAGCATCTTTCATTCATCGCTGCTGGCTCATCAAATATACTGCGGGGGCTGAACCATCGGCAATATATCCCTGCCGAGTTCCAAGGTGCGCTACTCGTGATAATTTTGAAAAATTGAGTTGCAAACACGTTTGGATGTATGCCCCGTGAGTGTAAGCCTGAACAAATGTGGCTCACCAGCACATTGTAAAATATTCTTATATTCTCCCATCTGTTATATAAAAAATAAAATGAATTAAAATACATAAACGGTACATAAAAAGATATGCATACTTGTTGTGAATAAAAAGTGATGTACCATGTAATCGGTCATTAGACATTTACGAGATATGAACCTCCCTGGTGATTTTTTTATACCAGTCCATATAAATGTGAATACTATCACCCCCTCCTCCGATACGACGCGATTCTCCCTGTCGTTCCACATCTCATATATGGTTAATAATTTCAGTATCCAATTTGTTTTGCAATGAGACAACTATTATCTATGGGCACACTTGGGCCCTGCTTCAGACCTACATCTGTATCGCCCGTGAACACTCAGGATTGACAATTTCTGACATTCAGCGTTTCGTCATCATTACCGACAATTCTTCGACCCGAAAAATTTTCATTGTAATATTTTCATAAGGAAATCTGCAATCCTCATCTCTGCACTCATCGATTGGGAGGAGAATTGATGGCATACAGGATCAAATCAACTGTGAGGGTTGTTTGGTACTAACGGCTTGGGCTGCGCAACTAGCGTTCCTCGTTTGGTTCACTTGGGGCGACATTACAGTCAAGTCTCTGTGGTGTACTATCTACCGACTCCAAACTCAAAAATACATAGGCAGTGTCTAGAGAAAATCCGTTAAGAGTTTCCATATCAAAATCACTAGCAATAGGTAACAACACATATATCCAGAACCATCAAGTGACAATTACTGGATGCCTTAACGATACGTTAAGCAAAAATGTTGTGATATGTCAATATCGAACCTTCTGCATAACCGTTCAATTAACATTGTATACGAACAATTTGGTGGTATAATTATGGCAACCAATAGGCTGACGGTCGTACGTAACACAATTTGGACCGGTCCACAATATTGCCATTTCATATAAAAATCAGTTGATGCTGCGACATCTATAAAAGTTTAAAAAAATAAGATTATAACCTTATAATTATCATAACATATTTTACTAAACACTTTTCTATAATATCCAAGTGATTATATTTAATCAAATTTTCGACAGAACTCATCTGCTATTTTTATAGAAAATCTAACATTAACATTCAGTAAAAACATACAACGCGGAGGTCATACGCCCAGTACGAAATTCATACAACAATATAATGAAACACAAAAAAAAGGCTATCAAAGGTCCTACTGACCCGCCCAACTAATTAATAAAAATATTTCAGATAAGGCCCGGTCCTATACGAAACAATCCATTTCACATATAACAAAACACAAGGCTATCAAAGGTCCTACTGACCCCGCCACAACTAATTCAATACATAATTCAAAGAGGAGGCCCACACCCCGTACGAACCAATCCATTCACATATAAAATTACTAATATTACAACCTTATAATTACAATAATACTACTAACAATACCTAATTTATTTTATTTATACACATAATAATATTTTTTTAACATAAATAAATACTAAGTTAAAAAAAATCTAATAACTTTGATTACATATAATTTAATTTTTTTCAATACAATCTATAAGATGTATATACGTTATATTTTATTTCGTATTATACGTATTTTCATAATATACCATAAGAAAAATTATTTTATTTCGTAAAATGAACTACCAAAACTTACATTATCCTAGATGCTATAATTTAAACTCAAAACACATACATAGAAATTTCTGTAGATCTAATTTAAATTAAAAATCGTAAAGGATTCGTAAATATCACTTATCTCTTGAAAATTACCTTCGAAAATTATGGTTTGATCTAAGCTTAGCTAGCTTTAGATCTATAGATTTGAAAAAAAAAATAGAATTTTTGAGGTAGAAAATGAAGAAAAGAGGAGAGGAGTCGACGGACACTGTTGAGAGAGAAGGAGAAGAAGAAAAGAGAAGGAGAGAAAGAAGCTGGCTCCGGTTTATTAAAGGCATTATGGTCGCCTCTTACAAGTGGGCGATCATATGGGTCGCCTGTTTAAAAGTGGCGATCCTTTTGGTCCGCCTGTTGAAGAGGCGACCCCATGCTTACCGTGGCGGCTCACGCTGGCGGAGGTCGCCTGTTTAACCAGGCGATCCACGCTTTTATTTTCAAAAATATTTAAAAATGAGTAAAAAATAATTTATTTATTAAATTAATTTTATTAAAAAAAAAATTCCACGTTGGATAATAGCAGCAGTATCCACTTAACTCCAACTGAAGCTGAAGCAGTTTTTCAAGTGTTAAGCTTCCTAAGTGGCTTCCTGTAAGACCATGCGGCAGGTATGGGTACAAGTTGAGAATGGATGCATTGAGAGTATTGCGTTTTGATTGTTTCTTTTCTTTGAAACGTTTTTTTTTTTTTTTAAAATTTTTAAACACAGTTGTTTGTTAGATCATGATGCCCAGCTGCCTTCATGATAATGTTCTGTTAAGTCTTTTTTTTGTACCCTCTACTATATTATGGCAAATTACTTTATTTAGATCATGCTGTTCTGAAGAAATAGGCATGGGGGTTTTTATGCCTACATAATTTGAAATTGTATTTTTTGCCTCTCCTAAGTCAAAAAGGTATTTTATGCCCATTGATTTTGTGAAACAATAAATTTATCCTTAGTTTTTTGAAAGACGAGAGCAATTAATTTGACGATAACAATTTCGTCATTTTTAATTAGGGGCATAAAATTGTCATTTTAAATTAGTGGCATATTTTTCTAATTTCGAATTATCGGGGTATAAAAATGTGATATCCTTTTCAGATATGATTTATTTACTATTAAATTTTATTTTTTAAAAGGTTGTTGTTGACGACTTGCCTCTCGATAAGGCTGTGGGATGAGGTTTTGGAGTTATCACCTAGATATTTATGAGATTCTAAGAAATCGGACAAGGCATGATTGATTTAGTCCCGAACTTGAACTCAATAAGCTTTATAGGCTGAGTTCGAGCTCGATTTGATTCGAAAATTTTGAGCTCAAGTTCGGTTTGATGAATTGGTTGAGCCGAGCTCGATTCGAATAGATCAAAGCGAGTTGAGCGTTTTCTATTTGAAGAGAAGGTGTTAGACAAGATGATAAAGATGTCGTTAAATAAGGCGATAAATACGTATTCTATTGCACATTTTTAGCACTCGTGCATCCATCGTAGAAAGTTGTACATCATGTTGTGTTAATCAAACAGATTGGTGCAACAAAATTTGGTGCTAATGAATTTTCGTTTGCTCGCTGAACAAAATTCCATCTGATTATTATCAAAAATTAAAAATAAAAAATTCCATTTGATTGGTTGTGGTTTAAGGTTTTGACATCTACCGGTCGTTTTCCCAAAAAGAGTAAATCATAAATTTTTTTATAAAAAAAAAGAAAAAGAAAAAAAGAAACATGATAAAGTTAAAATCGATTTGTAAAACTTCACAAATTGAACTCCATAGTTTATACATAAGCCCCAAGTATCGGTTGACCGTTCTAAGATTTTGGTCGACCGATCTTAGAAACTGAACTCTCGGTTGTCGATCGATGCAAACCGAGAGCAAAAAATGAACAATAATCGTTACAGTCGGTCAACCGATTGCATTCCAGAGGCTACTTTCCGCAGAGTTAAGAGGTATCGGTTGACCGTAAAATGGTGACGGTCGACCGATAGTCAGCATATTTGCACAAATAACCTTTGAATTATCCCAAACATTTTATATACCAACTATGGTTCTAAAATACACCGCATGCAAGAGACACCATAATACACATGGTACATGGTTTAAAATAGTTTAAAACATGCAATTAAAACGTAGTTGGTTACAATATGTCCTTGTTATATTATTACAAAACACAAGGTTAAAACTCCGATAACAACCCAAACCGTTGGCGGATTCATAATACAAGTACCATAACTACAAATATGTCCGAGTACAACATAAACACCAAAGTTACGAGCTAGGACTTCCAAATACCTAACAACCAACCCAAACTAATTATGTGAAGTCCGTGATATCCGTTTCTTTTGTTTATATTATTGTTGATGCATGCTTGGTTACGTGTCCGGTAGAAATTCTCGGTTACAAGTTCCTATACACGTGTGTGTGCGTCGGTATGCAAGTTTTTGGTTTGCGTAGTGATTTAAATATGTTTGTGTTGTGCAGAGAGGTTTCAGTCGACCGAAACCTATTTCCAGTTTACCGAAAGTGCGCGAGTGAACGGGTATAAGTCAGGTCTTGCACGTTTAGGCGAACACGTTTTCTCTCCCTCCAAGCCAGACATGAGTGTGTGAGTGCGCAGAGCTTCTCTCACCATCCTTGAGTGCTAGAGAGGTGTGGGGAAGGGTTTGGTAGCGGATTCGAGTTCCCAGGGTCAAGAGCTACGCTTGGATACCAAATTCGTCGGATTCATTTGAGGATTGGTGCGTAGGAGATTCTAGGATTTCTTTCTCAACTTGAGCAGTGCTTGCTTTTTATGTAATTGCCTTGGTAAATGCTTCTCATGTGTTCTCATGCTAGTTATGTGATTTATAGTATGTGTAAATGATAGAAGTATGTTAGGGTTTTAACATGGATTGGCGATTTACATGCTACTTATCTTGTGCCATTACATGATTGTATAGTATGATTTATGTGGATTAGCATGTGGTTATGCTATGGTTCTACTATGGAGAGTATTTGAGTATGTATACTTGGTAGATACTTTTTGTAGAATGTGATATATTTGTATAACATGCTAATTATGTATTGTTCTACGTAGCTATGTATGTTTTGAGATACATGTGGTAGGACAGAATTATTATGTTTGGTATGACGGATAACGTAGTTGCATGTTTACTTGAATAAGTATGTGAGTGGACTTGCTCAGCGGTACTTTAGTAAACATGGTAGTGACATGCGCTTGTGTGCCTAACCGGTTTGTTTCTACCCGGCAGAGTATGTGAGCGGACCTGCTGTAGTGACCCAAAATCTCTTGAAAACAATATCAGCTTAAATAGCCAGCAGAAACCTTTTTTTTTAAAATCAAACGGGTAAAATACTTTTTCAAAAAAATTTTAAAAAACTGAAATAACGTTATGAGCTAGTACTTCCAAGCCACTATATTATACGATAATTATATAGTACCCCAAAATGTTATAAATAATATACATCATTGTAAAAAATGGAGTTACAACAGAATGAAGGATTAAAAAATGGAAAAAAGAAAAATTAAAAATTAAAAAAAAAAAGAAATAAAAAAACCTATATTGTTATCAACAGAATGAAGGATAGGAGTGCAAATTCCGTTACTTTGTGACCATAACCATTGTCTCGTCTACATGAGAGAAATTGTTGGTGTATAGAAGTAGCTATAGAAGCTATGAAAATATGAGGCCCAATGACAAATTGAGAGTGGCTTCATATTGTCGAAAGGTAAAGGGCCAAAGTCTCCCAAGGTGGATAACATCATAGCAGTAGCAAGGAGCTTAGAGACCTGCACATAAGTAAAATAAAACAAGGTTTAAATTGTACGATAAGTAATGTGCAGAACCTCTGAATGTGAAAGGATATATCAGACAACTAGTAATAAAACAGCAACATATCCGAACCTTTGCTGAAAATAAAGGCATCACCTGGCGAGAATGAAGGCCCTTCCTTCAACAACCAGATACAACATCAAAACATGTGCCATGGACAGTGAACAGCATGCATTCCTGAATGAAAATTTGTGTTAGTATTTCGACTAAATAAGTATGAAGAAGAGGAGATAAATATTAATGAAAACATTGCATTAGTAGTAGACCTGCTATTGTCCGTAAGCAAGTTTTTCGAAGGAAAACCAAGCCATATGGTAAAGAATCAACACGCGTTCAAAGTAGAACATGCCACTAAAATTCTCCTCAGTGATAAGACTAATAAAACAGTAAGCAGGAAATGTAGTTTCATCGAATGGTTTTGGTTAAGAACAAAAAGAACGTACCGCCTGAACACATTATATACTTCATGCAAAACAAAAATTCCTCACAAGCACCTAAGCATCTGGCTGAACAAGAAACATGTCAAAGCATATATTTGAATAATATCTGAAATTGTTCTAATATCGAAGAAGCTACAAATACAGTTTTTTTTTGTCAATACAACTAAACAATTTTTAAGATGCCCAAAAGCACACATAAACAACTTACCTATCTTCAGTAGAAGCTGAAAGGACACACGTTTGTGGTAAAATTTCAGTTTCAGATAAATTAAATCATTCACTGGCCCACCTTCCAGACTTTTGATTAGAAAGCATCTTGTTTCTTTGGAGATGCATATCTAATCACAAGCAAAATCACCGAATCATTTGCCATTCTACTTAAGGGTCGATTCAGCAGCATAACTGTTGCCATACGCATCTCCAACACTTTTAGGATAACAAGATTCTTTCAATGGAAGAACGAGTTCTCCTACAATTTAACACTAGTACCCCTGCAAAGTTAGTCTATTGCTAAATATGTCTTCATACTTTCAACATGAGATTTTTCGGTGGAATTAGTTCTCCTAGTCTTAGCTGGAGCAATACGAATTTAGTTTCTTCGACATGCACTTGCCTTACCACTCTTTTTCCCAACTTCTCTAAGACGATATTCTCTGCCTTCAATATCATCAGGAAAAACCCATATAAAGATACGGGAATACAAGATTTCTCAGCATGATTAGAGACAAGTGCATGTCGAAGAAACTTGACTAAAGCTTGTATAAAGATCCCCTGCATGAGACAATTTCTCAGCATGATCAGAATCTCTTGTATTAACTGCAGATACGGGAATACAAGATTGAAGGAACTCAGCATGATCAAAATCTCTTGTATGCATAAACTGCATCACTGGCAGTTTCTACTTAAATAGTTACTTGTTTTTATTTCTAGCCCAAATGGAAGTACCATGCAAGAACCAATGCGCTAATCATCAAGATGGGTTTCAGCAATGTAACTCTACCTGGAATCTCAGGACTCTGCTGCTCGAGCAAGGAGGATTACCTTTGAGCTTCTCCACCTCCGCTTCTCGAGCAAGGCTGATGGCAGCGTCTTAGTACAACAGAGTACCGCTGGATACTGCCTTTTGAAATTTAACGAATGAGACGCCGAATCCATCTGAATCCTCGACTCCATATGACCGCAACAGAACATGAAGATCAATGAATTCAAGAAACGTAAACGACCAAACCCAAAGTTTGAAGAGCGAGAGAAGGGAGACTTACAGAACATTTGGAAGCAGAACTGAAAGATGTAATGCCGGCTGAGGTTGAATTTCTTGAAGGACGCCGCCTGGGAAACGACAGCTCGTGGCTGCGAGAGCGGCAGCGACAGTGGTTGAGATTTCCGTCGGTGACGGGGAGACGTTAAAAGGTTAGGTTCAAGCCATGGAGGACGTGAAGGTTGATCATTAGCTCTGCTGAGGGAAGAATGGAAAGATGAAATAAGGAAGAAATTAAAGATGAAGATGAAAAAAAGGAGCGGGGGCGAAATGGGGTTTGTTTTGCTTCTAATAAAGCTTTGGATTAGGACGCAAGGCGGCTAGGGAAGGTAAACAGGTGGAGATTAGCTGGCTCGGACTGCTTGACCCAGCCTAGGGATCCGTGGGCCAAATTTCAGCCCAGATTGGGTCCATAAATTGAACTTAATTCGACAACTTTCTGATTTCACCGCAATTAATCAACTGTTTCTTTTGCACACATCTCCATAAAAAGATGCCGTAGATTATGCAAGCAAGCGTATTGCTTTGCTACGGTAGAGTATTTTTGAAATAGATTTAAAATTCTTGTCCAGTAACCAACATTCGTATGAATTTTTAGAAGTATTTTTTTTAAAAAAAATTTAATATTAAAATTATAAATTTTGATAAGATTTGTAATTTAATGTTAAAAAAAATTTTCAAAAAATATTTCTAAATAAGTATTTATGGGGCTCCAAATTTTAACGGCCTTGAGACGGATTTCAAAAATAGTGTTTAAGCCCACTACAAACCTGTTAAATTTTGAAACTCCATAACACCTATTTAGAAGTGCCTTTTGGGAAAAAAGAAATTCAATATTAAAACTGTAGATCTTATTAAAGTTTAGAAATTTCGCGTTGAAAGTTTTTACAAAAAAAAAAAAAAAACTACTGAAGTTTTATTTTAAAATTAAATTGAAACAGGTATGGTTTGGTGGATTTGTTGTTGTATGGTGCACATTTGTTAAAATAGACTAGATATAATTAGGGCTAAAAACGAGCCTAGCTGCGCACCAGCAGCTCGGGCTCGAACTTGTTTAAGTTCGATTCAAGCTCGATTAATATCGAGCTCGAGTTAACTAAACGAGCTCCTCACCACACGTGTTTAATTCGCGTACCTCCTCACACATATATGTTAGAAAACCTGAAATAATGGATATATACCCAACATATACTCAAGCTGGTAGAAACACACTTGTAACAAACACACAACACAACACCAGTTAATATATATATATATATATATATATATAGCATTCTTGTACATGTGGTGCTTCCATAGCAAGTTCAAACTTGTTCTGCACAGAGAACAATGTACATAAATATATACATACTTACGCAGTAGAAACTAATAATTGACAATCTAAATACCAATAGAAAGGAGTACATCTCATCCTTCAATGCATGAGCAATATGGGCCCATCCAGCAATCTTTAGTACACATGTTGACAAACTATTATGCCCATCTCACGTGTAAACAACTCAGAATGGCTCACAACAGCTTGGTTCATCTTTGGGCACTGTAAACCAAAAACTTGCGCTTATTTTTTGCTATCTATGGTCAAGTCCTATCTTGCGCTTAGGAGCTCTAACAACACACTGAGGTGGAGAGGGAGTATGTTCTAAACATAGCCACACCAAGATTCTTTTAATATTGTTGCATATATATATCGACAGTTTAATAGCCACTTCAACATGCTTATAACAATACTGTTCATACCATTATCAGTCATAACAAAATCAGATTGTGGAACGGGAACTATTCAAGGAAAGAATGTGGTGTGGAACAATTGTTGCTCCCGGTCCTGCCATATATCCTGCAATTAAGTAGGCAGATTAAAATTTTTGGACTAAGACATAAAAACCACTTAAAAATATTCCTGGGCAAATTTGGTGAATAGTGCCCCTTAACAAGGAATTAAGCGAACAATCGCCCCCCCCCCCCCGATTTAGTTTTCGGCCAAAAAGTACCCCTTTATGACATGAAATGATAAAGAATATCCATATATCAATTTTTTCAATTATAACTTTTCGTGCAGAGATCAAAAAATGGGATTCGAAAAAAGTTCATATGAAAGGCCTTCGAGTCCTCTTTCATATGAGACTAATTTCATCTCATTTATTGCTCTCCATGAAAGGTTATACGAAGACACTGTTAAGCTATTGTAGAATGAGATAACATTTTGTTGCAAGAAGATCCAAATGGAGTCCGTATGAAAAGGCCTTCCAGTCTTCTTTCTTTGGGAGTAATTTCATAATCATTTTGGAGTTCTTCTTATGAAAAGTTATACAAAAAATACGAAAACGCTATCAAGCTGCTATAGTGTTTGAATAGGAATCGTAATTTTTAGCATATTTTGTATATGGAAATCCAAATAAAATGAAACCAATTCCATATATTTCTTCTTGATTTCTCGTTCATATGAGACTAATTTCATCTCATTTCGATTCCTCTACAAAAAGCTATGGCTAAACTACCGAGACTCTACGAACACCTGCAAACACTTGCGGACACCCTGCGAACACCTGTGAACACCCTTCAAACACCTGCGGATACCCTACGAACACCTACATTCTTATACTTATTTGAACGATCTTTAAGCCTTCTTTCATATGGGGCTAATTTCATCTCGTTTGGAGCTCTCTAACAGAATTTATGTTAAAAATACCGAGGCCCTACGAACAATTGCAAACACCGATTTTCTTATACTTGTTGGAAAGATCTTTGAGTTTTCGTTCATATAGGACTGATTTCATCTAGTTTGGAGCTCTCTAACAGAAGTGTTAAAAATATTGAGACCTTGCAGACACCTGCGAACCTAGCAAATACCTTACGAAACACCGCGAACACTTATATTCCTATACTTGTTGGAAAGATCTTTTGAATCTTCTTTCATATGAGACTAATTTTATCTTATTTTGGACGCTCTCTTGCAGAAGTTATGTTAAAAATACCAAGATCTTACAAACCAACTGCGAACACTTATAGGGTCTCGATATTTTTAACATTATTTCCGTTAGAGAGCTCCAAGCGAGATGAAATTAGTCTAATATGAAAGAAAACTCAAAGATTATATTTAACATTATTTATGTTATGAGGTGTTCGCTGATAAGTCTAATTTTTACATACAAATTCTAGCCATAGTTTATATACTAATTCTATAATTTTATTGGTTAATTTCAGGTTAAGATCTTAAAATGGAGTTAAATGTACTTTGGAGATTCCAAATGAATCTAAAACAGAAAAAACAATTCAGACACAAATGGATGGCTAGGATTTGGGATGCTGAAATAAGGAAATGGAGCACAAAATCAACGGTTGATCATGAAGCATGGTGAGACATGAAAGGAAAGCAACAAAAACAGCAAGCATGGGAGACAAATGCAAAATTTAAGTGCTAAACATCAATATAAATAGAGTTGAAAACGAAGAAAAAGGGGGAGGCTAGAAGAAATAAAGACTAGAAGGCTAAGAAAGTTTCTTCTTAAAATTCTTGTATTTACTTCTTGTAACCAAATTTTTTTTTTTATAATGGATGATTTAAGGAAGCAATAAACGAGACAGAGAAATCATCTGAGAAAGTGAAAAGAGACACCAACCAAGAAGAACTTAAGGAAGCAATAAACGAGGAAGATGAAGTAGAAAGAGAGAGGGAGAATAGCAAAAGTCTTGAGAAAGAGCTAAATGCCTGGAACAAGAGAAGGCAGGAAAAACTTCTTCAACAAGCACAGACTAATTTATCCTCCTCCACCATTTCCACAAAGGTTAAAGAAAGATGGGGACGATAAACAATTTCTGAGATTCCTAGAAGTCTTCAAAAAGTTGCGAATCAACATTCCATTTGCTGAGGCGTTGGAGAAAATGCCAACTTATGCACGATTTGTGAAAGACATCCTCAGCAAGAAGAGGAAGCTGGAGAATTACGAAGTTATACCTCTCTCAGAATAATGTAGTGCAGTTATCCACCAAAAGCTTCCTCCGAAACTAAAGGACCCAGGCAGCTTCACCATCCCAAGCTCCATAGGTCCCAACTTTCAAGAAAGGCATTATGTGATTTAGGTGCTTCGGTCAATTTGATGCTGTTATCTATCTTTCAGAAGTTAGGATTAGGCGAGGCAAAACCCACAACGGCGACACTTCAGCTTGCAGACCGATCAATAACACATCCAAAGGGGGTAGTTGAGGATGTTTTAGTGAAGATCCAAGAATTGATCTTACCGGCTGATTTTCTGATCTTAGACATGGAGGAAGATAGAGAGGTTCCGCTCATTCTTGGCAGACCATTTTTAGCAACTGGACGCACTTTGATAGATGTAGCCGCCGGCAACCTCACCATGAGAGTACACGATTAGGAAGTTACTTTTAACGTTTTCAAATCCATGAAATTTCCATCTATTATAGAAGACTGCTTTAGTTGTGATGTGGTACAGCAAATAACAACGCAAGAATTTGTGGAAGATCCAGTTGAAAGCGATCCTTTAGAAAAGAGTTTTTGTGGAAAATTACGATGAAGACAAGGAGTCAACAAATGGTCCAAAATGGTTTGGGAGCCACTCAATCAAAAGCTTGGAAAGAACATGACTGCAATGAACCACTGGGGAATAAGCTAAAGAATAACCAACCGATCAAGCCGTCCATACAAGAACCACCACATCTTGAGCTTAAACCTTTACCATCTCAATTTTGAAATATGTTTTTTTTCTAGGTAATTCTGAGACTCTACCAGTAGTAATTTTTGCTTTTCTTAATTCTGTGCAGGAGGAAAAACTATTGAGAGTGCTGCGCGAACACAAGGAAGCTATCGGATGGACATTAGCTGATATTAAGGGAATTAGCCCTTCAATTTGCATGCATAAAATTAGACTGGAAGAGGGATGCAAACCTACAGTAGAGATGCAGAGGAGGCTCAACCCTATAATGAAGGAAGTCGTTAAGAAGGAAGTTCTTAAGTGGCTGGATATAGGCATCATCTACCCAATCTCTGATAGTCAGTGGGTAAGTCCAGTTCAATGCGTGCCAAAGAAAGGAGGTATGACAGTGGTAGCAAATGATAAGAATGAGCTAATTCCAACCCGAACTGTGACTGGATGGAGAGTTTGTATGGACTATAGGAAGCTGAACAATGCCACAAAGAAAGATCATTTTTTTCCTTACCATTCATCGATCAAATGCCTTGACAAGATTATCTGGCCGTAGCTTTAATTGCCTTCCTTGACGGATATTCAGGGTACAATAAGATCATGGTAGCTCCAGAGGACCAAGAAAAGACAACGTTCACTTGCCCATATGGGACATTCGCGTTCAGGAGAATGCCATTCGGACTTTGGGTGCATGTGCCTAACATGCTAACCCAAGCATTTCTAGAGTTCCTCGAAGGTCAGGGGGAAGACTTTGGACGAGGCCTCCATCTCAAATAAAACACAGTTTTGTAGAAGTTTAATTTTTTTAACTAAGGTATTTTATGTTTTCTTAATTTTTTTTTTTTTTTTGAATATTTGCAAAACTAAATTCTAATCATCAGTCTAACTAATGACCTTGCTTGGTAGCTATATGTTTGTGCCATGTCGACGGTTCAACTAACACCATCGCAACTACAAAAAAAATTACGAAGGTAGTTCTTCACTTTTTATATTGCAAAAAAAAAAAAAAAAAAAGGTAAAACAGCAGTTTATCATTTTCATATTTTAGTATTTTTGGATACTTTCAGTTAAACATAGAGCATGTGGTTATTTTAGTTGAACTTTACGTTGCATAAGTACAAAAATTTGAAGTTTGGCATCCCAAAAAATTCGGATGCTTCTGTGGGATAAAAATTAAGAGCAGGTAATAGCACTCTATCTCACATGTGTGCGGCCACCATTAAATTTTTCCTATGGAGAAAGGCTATAAGATCGGGAGATAATCTCTATCTGGTACATTTTGGATTCCACATATGATACTCGTTGTATGTTTGAATTCCACAGATGATACTAAATGAAGAATAGGCAATTCCTGTGAGTTTTCAGCTGGAGTTGCTAATATAATGATTGCGCATGGCGCTAGTACTCCACATCAAGTTTGGTACGTATATCCGGCCGAAGTTTTACATTCTGGCAGCGGTTTTAGCTTAGTGCGTACTAATTCATGATGGTTAGAAAAAAGTGCCTGAAATAACATCGGAGTTAGTGTACAAAAACAATTCATATTGTTATCTTAGAATTTAGCAGATCAAAAGTCATTAGTCTTGCGATCACTGCTAGCAAGTGAACCATTTAAATTGGGACAAATAGGGGTTTGTGGAAATAGCCCCTGCATGCAGAGTTTTTTCTTGGAAGTATAGAATGAGTCATTTAATTTCGAAATTAATGGTGATTTTCTTGTTCAGAGAGGGCAATATAAGTCAATCCTATACTAATAAAAGAGTCATGTTAGTACAGTTGATACAATAAATAAATGTTATACCGTCACATTTTGGTATTAAGCTCGGTTTTATGAACATAATCTTGCCACACAAAATGACTACTATGTTAACAAACTGGCGTAGTTATCTACAAATTGAATGATAAATCTCATAACAAAGTTTGCAATGCCAGTACACTTGACAAAAAAATGGTAAAACAAGAGAAAAAATGCCATAAAAAAGGTAAGTACTAGATAAACAGGGCATGGTTAATAAGACTTTTCTAGTGGAATATGAGGAGTTAAACACAAACCTAGAGAGGGGTATTCAATAAAAAAATGAACAATAGTGATGATAATAAAGATTGGCTTTAATACTGAGTTTCATTTCTGGTATAGTTGAAGCATTTGGTATTGAGTTTCATTACTGCTTTTGAGATCGGTTTCTAGGAGACTAAGTTTCATTATAAAACAAAAGTAAGACTTCCATGTCTGAATAGTTTATTCCCATAAAATAAAACATGGACCTTTAGGAGTAAATCGAATTATAGAAATGAAAAAATGAAAGATTTTCATTGAAAAATCTGGCATAGCAGTCACATATAGTCTCTTGGTTTTTATTTCAGGCTTATCATTTGCTACTGAAGAACCATCCCAATTTTTTGAGTTGCTTATTTATTAACACCAGCTCGACACAATTAGTGGTAGCAATAACCATTAGCTACTTTGTAATTTTATCAACAATACAATAGTTATAAGCACATCAATCCAATACACACGGGAACTACTTTACTATAAACAGAGAAATTGGAGGAACTTCCCAAACAAAAAGACTAAATAACATAGGTACAACTACAATTATGCACTTCCACTAAAGAATTGGAATACAAATGTTATGGGAACATTAGCTAACTAGAACATAGGATATCATAAAAATCTATTTCCATGCATAACTCAAAGTTTATCTATAAATCCGCGATAGCGCATTTTTATTTGTATTAAAAAAAATATGTATCCGTTATATAAAGAGTAGAGGGAAAGTAGTAATATCCATCACTATTCCCCGACTCCTTTATGATTACATTTTGATTCCGGAAAAATATCCATCTCCCCCGAAATTTTATTTTTTTACTAGTGTGTACATATATATATATATATATATTATATATATTATTTATTATTAAAAAAATGAGATACGCGTGCAAGACGAATTTTTCGGCCTACGCATGTCGGACGACGATCAGACGCCCTGTCCGATCGTCGTCCTCGCGATTTTTCGCAGTCGCACGCGTACGTGCGCAGCTGCACCTTCGTCAGCTCATCCCTAGGGTAATCGACCCTCTTGAGCTAATTGGTGACGTCAAAATTTGATTTTATCGACTGTATATGCTTGTTTTCGAGGGTGCAAGTTTCGCTTATCAATATTATTTCTCGTTTTTCGACGGCCGCAGCTCACCAGCGACCATCCCGTTCGTTTGTATACATTCTACTACGTCCAAAGAGCTTACCTATCCATTAATGGCGGGACATTTTGCGTTCGTTTGAGTTATGTGCAATACTAAAGTTTTTCGATTATTCGGCCAATGCCGGCGTTGTCGGCGGTGAGGCCCGCTCTCGACAACTTAAATGAACAAGATAAAATTTTGTTTTAGTTATTGTTTTTAATTCTTAATATGTGAAAAAAATGAGTTAGAAGAGAGAGAGTCTAGGTGAGAGAACGGTGAGCGAGAGTTAATGGAGAGAGTGAATGGAGAGAGAGCGTGAGAGAGAGAGTTAGTGGACAAAGAGAGCGTAAGAGAGATGGAACAGAGAGAGGGTGAGATTTTTTTTTTGTATGGTAGTGGCCACTCCAAGTGGTGTTTGGTGTCGCCATTCTAAGTGGCATTTTTTATCGCCACTCAGAGTGACGACAACTCTGCCACTCTCGAGTACTTGTGCTATGGCCGGATTTCATACTGATTAATATTGAAACTTGATTTTAAAAATATAATTTTTAATTAAAATAACTTTTTAAATTTTTTTTGAAGTTTTGTAAAGGGTCAGTTCATTTTCAGCCCCTGCAACCCCAAAATCATACGCGTTCAACCCTTTCATTTATATGTATTTCGTTTAGGCGTCTCCTTGAAAATCGTGGCGTACCGTTTTGACCGTCATATTAGTTTTTTTTTTATGGAGAAATTTTCAACATTAAAATTATAAATTGTGATTAGATGTACAACTTTTATGTTCAATATTTTTCCAAAAAATACTTTTATGCAGGTATTTGAGTATTCGAAATTTTAGCAGGTTAATGGATCAGATCCAAAATCCGTCAACACTTCGGTTAGAAGTATTTTTGAAAAATATTAAACATGAAAATTGTAAATGTCATCAAATATTTAAAAATTTTATGTTAAAAATTTTTCCAAAAAATACAGATACAATGGTTAAAATGAGATGGCACGAATTCGAGAGAGAGGCTAAAAATGAAAACATAAAACTAGCGGGCTGAAACTGTATAGGTTGTAAAAGCAGGGCTGAAAACGAAATATGCCTTTTATAAAACTTCTCCAAGCTATCGATTCTCAACTTCCTTTTCATTTCAATTCTAGCTCTCTCCAACCCCGCTCTCTCCTCAGTTGATGGAGAGTCGCCTCCGCTGCCGGATACTTTCGAGATATTCCGATGCCCCGACACTGCGGCCCTCTACGATTTCTTCTGACTATCTCTCGGGTCTGACCAGAGACGCGCAGCAATCCAAGAATCCCAAGAAAATGAAACAGGCAGCGGCGGTGGCCGAGGGGATCCCTAGTCTTAGATCCCTTGCAAAGAAGTACATACAATTCATCTCTCCGCTCTTCAAAGAGAGGCCTCCCTTCGTCAGAACACCAAGAACCCGAAAGATCTTCGTCGCATCTACGCCCTAATCCTTGATTACCTTGCCCTGTTATCCCCTTGACAGTAATAATTTCTTTGTCACATCTCTACAGATGTGAATTCGTCTGCAGCCTTGTGGCTTGCGGTTTTCTTGCAAATGCTGAGGAAAAGGCCTTTGCGGTTCTGGGATCTCTCCGCGAGCCCGTTGCCCAATCCAGAACCTGTTCGTAGAGGTAAGGCAGCTCCGAAAGACTGCATCTCCCTGATCTCGTCAACGAAGCTAATCCTGAGGTCGCATTGCTGATTGTTAGGGACACTATCAGCCTCGCTGGATGCTTGCACAGGAGCTCATGATAAGACACAGCTGCATATGAGAAGTTGTTGGTTCTATATCGGGGAGCTTCATCCATGGATAAGGTAAATGGAATACTTGGTTAGATATGTTTCATCTTGTAACATAGGTAAGGAAATCAATTGGAATACTAGATAGTTGTCTTTGTGGGCTTGTAGACTGTTGGATCCAGAGGCGTCCAAAATATGCCTGACATTATTGGTGAACAGGATGTGTAAGTGCTCCCTCTATCTAGCCCAGGAACCTATGTCATTTGACTCTGATCTTGAGCGCAGATTTTGCTAAATAACATTGATGGAGTTCTTAGATTCCCCCTCAACAGCTCAATTCGCCATTGTATGTTGTATCACCTTTATGTTTAGTAGCCTTATGACTAAGCTGTTTACTGTAGATACTTCTGCATGTTAAGTGGTGGTAATGTTCTTGGGACATGTGAATGCAGAATTGCACGCAGAATATGTCCTCAACCCCGCAGATGGAAACAAGAACCCTTGTTATGTTTTGCCCAACTTTATACCTATAACCGTAATTTATCGTTGCTCTTCAAAATATGTTTAGGTTTTTGTTATAGCTAGAATTGGTTGCATTATGTAGTATCTCAGGTCTCGTTCTTTTTGTGGCAGGGGTTGGTTGGTTCTACGAATTGCTGGGTTTTTATTCATACGTCTTTGATTGTCTTTTTAAATGCCAATTTAGATATTCTAATTATGATCTGAATATTATATATAATTGTTTTCTGTTACTCAGGTATATTTTTGGAAGTTATACCTTATTATATATATGAACAGGTTGTAGTTGAATGCTAGTTAACTGTAGATGGAAATTGCAGTTTAAAGTTTTTAATTTACTAAATGATACCGCAGTTTATATCTGAAACCAGGGGCATATTCGACTGAAATTACAAGCAGTGAACTCCAGTTCCAAATGTACATAAATTGTAGTTTTACACTGCAATTTGCCTCTGCAAGTTGCTGCTACTTGGAAGTTAAACCTTTCCTAGTACCTAGATTGTATTATCTTGCATTAGCGTTAATTTCTCCTAAATAACTGGAGGTTGCTCTGACAGTTGCCTTTATTCTTGTACTTTATGATGCTGGTTTGTACTTGTATAGGGTTGTTTACGCTACAAACTGGCACTCTTCGATTAACTGGTGGTTGCATAATGAAGCTATATGTCTGAATTACCATGCCTGGTTGTTGTAGTCTTACTCATGGAACTGCTTTTTTTTATATATATATATATATATATATATCATACCTGGATGCGCTTGAAATTTTGTGCAAGATTTTAGTAAAATGGCAGGCACAGATTGGACGAATGTGCTTGCTCAAAAAGTTAGAAATCATATAGCCCGTGTAAGCTGTATTGAGGAAATATTAGAAAGAGTATATGAAGCAGTTCTTGCTGCATTAAGGTAAGTCCCTTATTATGTTATGTATGGTCTAATTTCTTCTACAATATGGTTTCTACGAGGAGTATGAGGTGGAAATTGTGCTTTCTTTTTGAATATTTTTTCGAAAACTGGATCGTACTTTTAGAAGTTTTTAATTGTTTATTTTATTTGTAAACCATAGGACTGCTAAGATACCTGAATGCTACAATTATAGGATGCATAATTGCAGAAGATCATTTCTTCAATCAATGTTGGCTGTTTTAAGAGTCTTTGTTGTATTTAGTTGGAAGTCGCAGGGTGTGTTGCATGCCTTTAAACTACAAGTGATTAATGAGAGAATTGTTGCTGTTGTTCACTTCTTACTGCCGATGAATTTTAATTTCAGCAAACTGCCATTGCAAGTGACTTGATAGATTTTCAAGAGCTCAAGTTTCTAATTTCAAAGCGGTATAATACGGGGTGCAAATGTTTAATGTTGGATGTTGGGAACAAGTAAGGCCTTATTATGAATTCATATTATATCCTTTTTTTGGGATTGCCATGTCATACTAACACAAGTTTGATAAGTCTATTGGTTTCATTATACAATCCAATGCCCTTTTGAATTACGACCGTTACTAGCAACATTTGGCCATGATGCTCAGTTCATGAGTGAGATTTTGTCCATTTGTTCGAGATAGCTTCTAGCAAAAAAGACTTTAACGCATAAAAAGTTGCATCACTAAGAATTCTTGTTTATGGTGCTTCATGAGTGATATATCTTTTTTTCCCTGTCTTCTAAATGGCTACTAACCATAGTTACATATTTTTACATCTTATGAAGGTTGTTTATGTAATATAGCGATAATCCTTTTGTATAACACACACACACACATACCTACAAATGCGTGCGCGCACACACATTAAAAAAAATATATATATATATATATATATATATGTGTTGTGTGTGTGTGTGTGTGTGTGTGTGTGTGCTTCAAATCAAGTTTATTTTGGTTAATGAATCCAAAATTATGTCTGATTGTGTTTAAGAAATCATTATCAGATTTTTTCCTTTTATTTTTCAAGCGTCACAGGCTTTTAAACTTTGTTGTGCAACAATATTGTCATATGCAAGTCATCGTTGTTTTGGATGAACCAGGTAGCCAACTCAAGCGCACACTGTCCGAAAATAAAGTAGATGTTCTTATTCATATATGGAAATTGTAAAAATGATAAATGCTCTTCACAATTATGGTGGTGAAGATGTTGTTGGAATTCTTGCAAAGAATCTGTCTACGCTATTTGTTATAGAAGAAAATGCCGAATATGTAAATGGCTCCTTCGACTTGGCCCGACTATTGGTTTAGGTATTGTGCTTAGTACACACATACATACACACACACACGCACACATACATATATATAATAATCTCCTATCAATAGGTTTCGTAACCACTAAGTATTGTGGGTGTTACACTTTTGTTTAACCTCTACGTATTAACAGCAAGCTCTTAACTAAACCTTAAAACTCTTCTGTTATATGCACTTATGCACGTGATCCTAGATAACCTTCAATGTGCGTTACATTTTTGGTCAGCAGTGGATAATCCAACAAAGTGGCCTACGGATACTTGTTGGACTTGTGATGAAGAAAAAGTCATAGAAGTACTATGCTATCTGGTGGTCTTATCTCTGTGAAAGTAATTTGTGAAATATCATCTATCTCCTTATTACTTAAATTTAAAGAATTACTCTACTACTATTCTGTAGCATATACATTGTTCTAATGGTATTTTATTGTCATTACAGGGTGCTTTTCAATTTCAGGTTCACTTATCTAAGCTGATTTGCATGTTCTGCAAGGCAAAATATCCCAACAGAGAAGTGCTTGGCCATGTTATGGAATGATAAGAGGCTTAGCCATTCATTTTGTGCCTCCACAATTGATGAATCTTTTCTTATACATATCTCAGGTGCACTATAGCTCTCATGCGATGACTTTCTAGTTTTGGATAAGTTGCCTGCAAGGTTTGCCTTCCACTTACATACGTTTTATACCAAAGTTTTATGTGCGAGCCGAGCCGAGTTTCGGTAAACTCAGACCCCGGCACTTTCCGACCGTGACGATGGCGCCGTGCCGATATATGTATCCATTTGTTATTTTTGTAAATATAAATAAAAATATTTAATCAAACGAAAAATTCAAAAATAAGATTTTTCGACATTTGCTGTGTCGGTTTTCGTGCCGTGCTAACAATTGCCGAAACAGGCACATGCCGCCCGATAAAGGATGTGCCGTCCGGCATCGAAAACCATGCTTTATACAAAAGTTGCTGTGTCATTTAATGTCAATAGATGAAAGCTTAAGCAATTGTGGTGTTTCATATTTTTCAAATTTCGCTGTTAACGAAGTGGAGAAGGCTGCATCTTCACTTGTGGCAGATGTTAGCTCATCCACATCACTTACCTTATAAGTACTTGATTTTTATAAGAGTTCTGAAATATCATTATTATAGTGTTCTTTGTGTAATAGGAACACATGACACTACAATCAGCTTTCATGGCCGGATTCTCTACCATGACTTATCTGAGAGGCTCTTTTTAAGTGGATGGCTATTTGAGGTAATTATATGATATAGCTAGAAATAGCTAGAAAATATTTTGCTTTATATGGTTGCTAGGATATATTAACTGTATTAGTTTTCAGTTTTATATGGTTACTTGCAAAGTGTCAGGCTCATGTATAGAGTATGGAGTACCAGATACTTGTAATAAACATGTAATAGAGATTAATGTATAATATAGTATGTACGTAATAGGAACTACGTTCTTTGGTTAGCTTCAGGTAATACACATACATATCTAGTACTTTGTTTAGTTTCAATAAATATAATATCCAAAATGCCCTTTTTACTGTATATGAACATTTTTACCCAATTTTTTTTGGTAAAATAGAATTAAACTAATAATAAGTTAAAATATGTTTAAGTTAATAATTTTCGATAAAAAGTATAATCTAAATAATATTTAGATACTGAGCTATATAATTTAGAAAGTATATTTTAAAAAATGCAGTTGCGTAATTTAAGCTACCCTTAGATTTATTAAAATTTATATATTTATTAAAATACATAAATTATATTAAAATTATGATGGATTAAATATTAACTTAAATTATTTTAAGTTAATAAAGTATTTTTAAACAAATTACTTAATAATTTAAGTTAATTAAATTAGGTAACATATATTGTAACATGTATCAAAAAGACGACGGGCATTTTTGTCCCAATGTGTAGTGCTATGACGTTTTTATTGGTAATAGAGAAAACACGTATTTGCCTGTTAAGTACTTTTAATCGAACCAAACTATGTAATAAATGTGAAACACGTAATACACAACCAAGTTTTACCGAGTACGCATTTTATGCACGAACCAACCACCCTGTTAGTTTCTTACTTTTTATAGTATTTTTTAAAAGTTTATCTTAACATTTGGCATGATTCTGTTGTGCGATGGATTTTTTCCTTGTCACCGCTTCCATAACAACACGGGGCTGAAGTGTTCAAGGAGTTTCTTCTAGAACTACTTCCAAACCAGTCACTGCCCTTCTCAGCAAATGGAATGCTTAAAGAAATTAAAATTTTTCATCTGAATTATTTTGTAGTCCTTGATGCCGAGAGCATTGAAGACTTCCAAAACAACCATTTGCAAAGTTGGGAGTCTTAACAACTCCCTTATGTCATTATGATGGCTCTTATTCAACCAAGTTCATGTAATTGGAGGTCCTATTTTTTGCAGTATAGTTGGCCCTGTACTGATGGTGTCTGTCCACTCTGATATTGCCCAAAATGAGAGATTAGTCAGTTGTTTGAGTTGGATTTCTTATAGTGCTGAGCTCTTATGCTACTTGTTCTGTCAAATGTACTACTCTTGCACAACTAGTCCTTTCAGTTATTGATGCGTGTATGGTTAATTGCTTAGGCGGATGTTTGGCTTTATTCTCTTTCGTAGTTTATCCATGGATCTGCGCCACCTACTTTTTGTAAACTATTTGTGGAATATTTGGTAAATTAGCGAAAGAAAGGGTTGAAGTTCTTGTGGTATGAGCATCAGTTTGTTGAAATAATGTGTATTCAAAAGGCTTCTTCAATTTTTAATATTTGTGTCTGTTAGTGGTCTTTAATATGGACAAAAAGTGAGAATCCATTTCTCAGTATTCTTATGGCAATAGGCTTTCAGTAGTTGGATCGAAAGTCTTGTTTGATGGGAAACGTTTGTATTACCTTTTCATAATGAACAAGTTACTTGTACCTGCATACGTTAAACAAGTTCAGTTTTGTTATATAATTCCATGTTCTTGGAGTCCTACAAAATGGTTTCAATTTTGACTAAGGTTTCCACTTCTAATTTCAGGTAATTGATTATGCAAAGGTTGCACTTCAGTTGCATGAAACAAATTTGAGAGGAAAGTTTCATTGTTTCTTTTCGTCAAAGTCTTCAAATGTCAGAGATGCTGGAAATGCAGGTAGTAGAGCTTCTTACTTTACTCATTTCCAAGGTTTTTCGTGTCATGCCGAGCCGAGTTTTGTTAATCTCAAACTTGAGATGCACCAATCGTGCCGTTAACGATCCATTGAGTTTTAATATATTTCAAATTTTTATGAATTATAAAAAGATAATAATCTAAACTAATTTTTTTTTTTTTAAAAAAGAAAAAGGGCCGCGTGCAAGCGTGTCGTGTGCGAGACGAGTAAGATCTGTGCTTCATGACCTAACCACCTGCACGTAAGACCTAACTCGATTAGGTTGTCCGTGACATGACCCATTTAACATAAGGGTGCTATTCATCTTCCTTGCGTGAGGAAGATTAAAAAAAAATAGAGATGCAGTACCGGCTGGCTCGGTGCGGAATCCCAGCGGATCCTGCACGTTTTAAGGGGACGGCGCGTGCCGCCCAAACCTACACCCTACTCGTTTCCCGAAACTAAACCCTACTCGTTTCATTGAGGATTTTGAAAAGGTCATTTTCTTACTCCATGGAATATTTGTTGAAGCTATCTAGAAAGTACCTTACAGGGCTGCACATTTATTCAACATTTTATTTTTAAGAGCTAAACAAATATTTTTGTAATAGTTACAAATTTTCTCATCTAGGTGGCAGTTCGACCTGAATTCTCTGGTAGTGATGCTGAGGCTGAATGTCTATTGACTACAGGAAAAAATATTTCCAATTCGAAGGGGCTATGGGTTTTTGAGATTGCTTTCCGATCTGCATCAGGTACTTCCTCATTTTAAATATGTAAATTTTAGGAACGGTGGTTTTGACATTACTTTCATAAAAGAACCAACTAAGCTACTTTTGCATTACGTAGTTCCTCATTTTAAATTTGTAAACTTTTCGAGTTTTTGCTTTTACATTACTTCCATAGAAGAACCAACTAAAATGCTTTTGCTTTCTGGTTTTTTTAGGTCATTTGTACCAAAATAAACAACTCTAGAATTTAGCAGAACTTGAGCTAAGACATGCCAAAGTGTTTCCAGGTGAAAATGACAATATTTTCTCCCGCCAACAGTGTAAACATGCCTTCGTAGTCGCCTTTGAGATGGAGATGGGAGACCTATCTAGGAAAAAGTTTAGGGATAAGCTACACGTTGATCATGCTGAGAGATTGTCTCCATATGTTCTGTCTGAAGCCAGCAACATAGGTCAACTCTAACTGCAAATCTCAGCTTCACAAAGGAAAAGTAGTAGGTCTAAAGAATTTTGTCATCGTTTCGATGACCATTCAATGAAACTACATTTCCTACTTCCTCTTTTATCAATCTTGTGACTGAGGAAAATTTTGATGACATGTTCTACTTTGAAAGCATGTGGATTCTTTATCACCTAGCTTGGTTTTCCTTGAAGAACTTGCTTACGGACGACGGCAAGTAGTACCGAATGCCATATTTTCAATAATATTTAAGTGCAATATTTTCATTAAATTATTTATCTCCTCTACTTCATAGGGATAATCATTTGGTCGAAATACTAACATAAAATTTCATCAGAAATGCATGATGTTCACTCTCCAATGCCACTATGTTGATGTTGTATCTTGGCTGTTAAAGGCCTTCATTCTCGCCAGAGTGCTGCCTTTAGCAAGGTTCGAGATATTTTGCTGTTTTATTACTAGTTATTTGATATAACCTTTCACATTCAAAGATTCTGTACATCACTCAATCATACAATTTATCCTAGTTTTATTTTACATACTTATATGCAGGTCTCTAAGCTCCTTGCTACTGCTATGATGCTATATATACGTTGATATCATAGTTAAACTTGGATTCCATAAAATTCGCACTGTAACTCTTCTAAGTTGGTATAATGAGTGACGGTGAATTTTGTACCATATAATGCAGATGTTGTGGCGCACTAGATGTGCTTATAACATGAGTATTTTTGTTGATTACATGTCCAGATGTTCTGTTTCTTATCCTCCCTGATAATTGTTTAATGTGCAGGAATGAAATATATGCCCGCAATTAAAAACCAAAAGCTAGATGTGCGGCTACACTCCTCATGGGCTGCAGCATTGGATCACTTACATTCAAAGAATGCTATGCCCCTCAGGGTGCACCTATTTCCTACTTCCCCCTCAACAGTTCAATTCGCCATGGTAGGTTATATCCCCTTTATGTTTACTGGCCTTATGACTAAGCTTGGTTTACTGAAGATACTTCTGCATGTTAAGTGGTAGTAATGCTCTTGGACATGTGATCTACAGATTGTGCCCAAATATGCTCTTCAAGGCCCGCAGAACGGGAAACAAGAATCTTGCTTACTCGTGATATATTCGTGACTGCATTGGTATCCATTATGCGTGGCTGCAAGGTACTTCGGCATTTCTTTACTCTCGCTGGATTTTCTCGGTACACGTATGTGTTGCTTAAGTTCCTTATATGATCTAACAATGGTAAGTGATCCGAGATGGGGCACGAGCTAGCCTCAAAGCTCTCTCAACGCTCGGCTCACTCCGGAGGAGGGGAGATTGGTTTAGAGGTTGGTGGTGTTCTTGGTGGTGACCGAAGAGGTCGATAAACTCTAAGGCTCGGCTAGGGGGGCTGTAGGGAAGCTAGTGGGCTGTTGAAACTCCGGTGATCGGAGTTAGGGAAGGGTCGCCGGAGCTAAGACTAAAATGGGCTCGGGTGAGAGCTTGTTTTGAGCTCGGGTGAGCTAGTTTGCGTCGATTGAGCTTGGAACTTGGAGTTACTTTGAGCTTAGTATTGGAGGACTAAGCTTTTTACTTGACAGACTAGTGTAGAGTAAACTATACTTTAACTTCATTAGAAAGACCCAAAGGGTCTATATACAAAAATGACCCCATAGTGAGTCATCAAGGACTAGAATATTCTCCTAATTTACACACAAATTTAGGAGATCAAAGACACACTGCTTAGACACTTGTCAAAACCTTGCTAGAGGCTTCTCTGACACCTAAGGAAACACTTGCTACACTGTGTCAAAAACCTCCTAGAGGCTTTTGACATCTTAGGGGACACCTAACAGTTAGGACACATGTATTACAGCCTAATTAACAAGGAAACTAAACTTTAATACAGCAAGATTAAGCTTTTCTCGCGCCTTAGGCGCTGTGGCAACGCGGCCGCAACCCACGCGCGCGCCAGCGTACCCCAGGGGACACAGGCGCGCTACGGGCGCCTGGGGCATTTTGATTTCTCTTCGCGTCTGATGTGACGCATGACTTGGTATCGCCTTTTGACAGTGAGCAGGACTTCGAAAGACCTTGAACTTGCTTCGAACTTCCTTTGGACTTGACTTGAATTGCTAGAAGCTATGCAACTTAACTTCTTGATTGCTATTGCTGGCATGCGCGATCCTGTGGCATGAGAGCCTTGATGTGCCTAGCTTGCGCGTTCTTCGACTTGACGTCGACTAAAATTCCTCCTGATGCAATACTCCCTTCAGTAAGCCGAATGCTCGCATTGCTTCACAAAGAAGGACAACTTTAGATTCCGACTTGAAGCCATTGGTTCCCGCGTGAGTTGTTTCGCTTTGTGACTGAAATTTCCAGCTTAGGAACCGCTTGACACTGAAACACTTCCTTTGCTGAACATGACTTCGCTCTTTGAATTGGCGAACAAGAGACCGAACGAAGAGAGGCACAACACGGCTTGTCTTCTCCCAACACAATCCTGCTGATGACAAACCCTTATTATCTTTCTTCAAACGATATTTTAGATCAGTACGATAGTAGATAGCATCTACGATTCATAAGATATGAACTCCCGAGCTATAATGACACACATCACAAAGGCACAAATCACTACAACTTCATCAATAAATCTTCTACATAGCGAACTTCAAGAGTGCATTGGTATCCACCCATTACTCGCGTCTCCTTCGCCTTGAACCATTTTAGAACGGAAGCATTGATGTGGCTTCAACTTTCTAGGCGAGTCTCCCACAACTCTTGAAGATTGAGGTTCTTTTGGCTAGCCGGATCAAAAGACGGCATTCCACCGACTCTTGCTTCACTTGTATTTCAGCCGGAAGAGGGCCTCTCGCTCCTTCTCCTTTCTTCATTCACAACAAAGCTACGAGTGGATCGGCTCTCAACGACTGTTTCTAAGAACTTCTCCTCCATCTCCTCGGGTTCTTCATTAGTGTGACTATGGCTGCCGAGCTTCCTCCGCTCCTTGATCTCCTTGGGGACGAGTCCGGGTGAGGTTCCAACACTTCTCCTTTGTTGGCCAAAGACTGTTGCAATGTTCCAAAACACGTTCTCTTTCTTCTGGCTCGGCAACTTCAGATTTTGGGGCCCTGGACTGCACTTGCTTCTCGTGGAGTTGAAGGCTTCGGATGATTGTCACGAGCCTTCAAACCTGTTGGCGTTGAGCTTCGCCTGCGCTCCCAAGCGTGCCAATTCGACATGCTTCATCAATAGTATGTGCGGCCAGAATTTCAGATCTCAGCGATGGTGAGGTTGAAGGTCCAGAAGACATACTTTCTAAACACCTTCGGCTATCTCGTCGATCCCAAGACAAGGGCCCTTCCGATGAACTCCCGAAGTATAGTCTTTGAAACCGTCTGGATCCCGGATCTGCCGGATACGAATAACCATTGACTCCAAAGTTCTCTTCCACAACCAACCGGATAATAACTTGACTACGAAACCAAGATGCTGAAGCATCTCTCCCACGAATTCCTCGCACATCATGGGACGCACATACAGTATTCCACCACATAACATGCGAAGAATTAACTAGACAGCCAATGCAATCTTTGCGACCAATCATTTGTAATACATTACAAAGCAGAATTATGACTCTAATGGATGAAAACCAAGAATCCGATTTCTCACCGGATAGAGTTCCATCGATATGTCGTAATCGTATCTTGCTTCAACTTGACTGGACATCCCATGCTTCCTTCTCCTCAAATATGCTTCCTCCGATGAAAGTTCAGCTGGCTGCTTCCCGGTCGCGAAACGGTCGAGGTCTTCACTCGAGGCATAAGTGCGTCGGTGAACCATTCAGTGAGGGATGGACTGAAATGCCATGGACTGAAATGCCATTGGTGTAGGCGTCATTATAGGAGCTTGTTCCTGGTGAATGGACTGAAAAATAGCGCGCTGAGTAGGCGCCATTGTTGCTGGAATTGTTGCTGAAATAGCAGCTGAAGTTGCTGGAATTTCTGAACCAGAAAGCTTCTTGAGCTCGGGATGAGCTAGAACTTGCCCTGTTGATCCAGAACCGATCGGGGACTGTTCTGGATGGTTTTTGGTGGAATGTACAGCAGGTATAGCTACTGTAACGGAGCTGAGTTGGCTGGAACTTTGCGGGAGCTTCAAGACAACGCTACTGGATGTCGTTTGAGCTTGCGACGCTGCACAAGCGATTTCCAGTCGAGGCTTTTGGTGTACGACGGCTCTGTCGACTTCATCATCTTTCCAACTTGAGGCTTGTAAAACCTGAGATAAAATGGTTGTTAAGCGAGGCTATTTGTCTACAGAGACACTATCTTTTTCTCGGCTTGCTGCCAGATTCGCACTTCCTCGGATCCTTCTCCAAGGTGTTAGGCTCCAGGCTTCCCGATACCGGCTATCCTTGTATGATCGTAGTAGTTGTAACGCCTTTGTTCGCTTCATGTGCGAAGCTTCACCGCCACCCTCGAAGATGACCTTGCTCTGATACCACTTGATCCGAGATGGGCACGAGGCTAGCCTCAAAGCTCCTCTCAACGCGTCGGCTCAACTCGGAGGAGGGGAGATTGGTATTAGAGGTTGGTTGGGTGTCTTTGGTGTGACCGAAAGGTCGATAAAACTCTTAAGGCTCGCGTAGTGGGGGCTGTAGAACTAGTTGTCGTGCCTGCGTTTTTGATGGCTCACACAGGCGCCTCTACTCCCGGTCTATTTTCTTTGATTTTGTCGTTTCTCCTACTGGCGCTTTCATCTTGGTTACGTTATCCTTTACCACTCCTGTTGAACTCCGGTGATTCGGATTAGGAGGGTCGCCGGAGCTAAGACACAAATGGGCTTCGGGTGAGAGCTTGTTTTGAGCTCGGTGACTAGTATTGCTCGATGACGCTTGGAACTTGATTTACTTTGAAAGCTAGTATGGGATGACTAAACTTTTTTACTTGAAGACAGTTAGAGAACTAGACTTAACTTCATTTAGATAAGACCCCAAAGGGATATATTACAAAAAATGACCCATAAGTCGAGTCATCAAGGACTAGAATATTCTCCTAATACACAAAATTAGAGTAAAGCGACATCTTAACATTGTCAAAACCTTCCTAAAGGCTTTTGACAACCTAAGGAGAACACTTTGCCTAAGACATCTTGTCAAAAACCTTCAGAGGCCTTTTGACACCTTAGGGGACCACCTAAACACTTAGGGGACACATGTAATTTAAGCTAACGTTACAAGAAACTAACTTAATTACAGCAAGATTGGAACTTTTCTCGCGCTTAGCGCTTGCCAACACGCGCCGCGCCCACGCGCGCGCGAGCCGGGCGGGTGGCACAGGCGCGCACGGGCGCCCTTGGGCATTTCTCGATTTCTCTTCGCGTCCTGATGGACGCAGACTTGCTATCGCCATTTGAGGTGGCACGGACTTCGAGAGACCTTGGACTTGCTCGCAACTTCTTTGGATTGATCTTGAATTTGCTAGAACTTGCACTTGAACTTCTTGATGTGCTATGTGCGCGGCATGCGCGTCCTTGGCATGAGAGCCTTGATGTGGCCTAGGCTTGGCCGCGTTTCTTCGACTTGGGCGTCGACTAAAATCCTCCTGGATCAGTAAGGCTTTTGCTTATGAGTTGACGTAGTCTCCTTTATGTAAGTACTGCGAAAATTACCAGAGGTCGTTTGCTGGTATTTGCTCTATTCCACTATTATTTTAGAGAGATAAAACACAAACTATATGCTCCAACAGCACGGGAAGTCTGGTCTTGTATGATGTCATGTGGATGAACGACATCCTTAGGATGTTATGTGCTTAATGCGTGGATGAGTACGTGGCATTGAACTATGTTTGTGGATAAGGAGTGCAATAGAAGGCCCTATCTCAATGATGTAATGAATCACTCGAAAAAACTAGTTTTGTAAATATTAATCAAAAGAATACTTAATCTTTTATATTTTGTTAGTTCCATTTGCTTATTTTTGGAGGAGGTAATCCATCTTTTTAATATGTGTGATAAGGTCAAATTTTTTGATGCCACCTAAACCTGATTTTGATCGTGATATCATGAAGCTTGATGGAAGATTTATAGTTACGGACTTTTAGAAATTTATATGCCTATCATATGTTACTTAATCACTATGTTAACAATTGTCCTAAAGGTCTAATTGTAACTTATCAGTCCTAAACACTTGTTTCAAAAGATAGATGTAAGAATTTGAAGTAAATTACTTCTCGAATACATATATCGTTGTATCTGACCGACACTTACCTTGTTTGGTCTATAAGTCTTGCTGTAGTAGCGTTCTGTTTGGATGCTATTTTCTGCAAAGTTCTACATCCTCTTTTGATTTTTAGAATCTTAGATGAGTAATTTTCTAATGGAAGTGCTTTGCTGTTTTGGGCATAATTGTACCTGAACCGATTTAGATGGGAGTCTATCTTCTTATTAGCAATAAGTGTCCTCTTCTTCTGGAGGAAGGGACAACATCAGTAGATAACATTCTGTTTTAGTTCTACCTACCAATTCAAACCCTAATAGCAACATAACTAAGGCTAAGTCCAGTTATAAATAATCACTGTTAGCATCTTTAACCCGAATCTATCTAGTGCGTAGAAAATTTATTCGCACAACCAAATAGTTTGTAATATATATAAGAGCTGAGTGTTTTTAATATATATAAGAAAATTTACTTGCACAACCTGAAATCTATCATGCGCCGACCAAACACTCTGTTAGTTTCTGAATTTTTTATAGTATATTTTTTTTTTTGATAAAAAAAGTTTTTTTGAACATATGACATGATTCTATTATGAGATGGAATTTTTCCCTATCACTGCTTATGATTAATTGAATATGACACATACTGGTTGACTTCAACAATGGTTAGCACAATCCATAACATCACAGGGCCTGAAATGTTCAAGGAGTTCCTCATAGAATTACTTCCAAGCCAGTCACTGCCCTTTTCAGCAGACGTAATGCTTCAAGGAGTCGAGTTCTTCATCCGAATTATTTGGTAGTCCTTGATGCCGAGGGCATTCAAGACTTTCAAACAACCATTTGCAAAGTTGGGAGTCTACCAACTCACTTATGTCATTATGATAGCTCTTTTACAACCAAGTGTATGTATTTGGAGCTGCTATTTTCTACAATGTTGTTGGCCGTCTACTGATATTGCCGAAAATGGGAGATCAGTCAGTTGTTTGAGTTCGATTCTTATAGTGCTGAGCTCTTATGCTAGTTCCTTCAAATGTAGGGCTCCTTGTCAACTTGTCCTTTCAGTTATTGGTGCTTATCCATTTACAGTACAACTGATTCTCCCTGCTTTTTTTAGCAGTTCGGATTGTCTTGTGATTCTCAATGAAAATAGTGTTATGTCGATAGGCTAAGGTGGATGTTTCGCTTAATGGGGGCTCGTATTGCTGCTGTGTAATCATAAAATCATGGTTTATTCTCTTTTGATGTTTATCCGTGGATCTGCGCCACCTAATCTTTGTAAACTATTTGTGGAGTATTTGGTAAAATAGCGGAAGAAAGAGTCGAAGTTCTTATGGTATGAACATCTTTTGTGTTGGAATAATGTGTACCTCATTCAAGAGGCTTCTTCAGTTTTTAATATTTTCGTTGTTTTAAGTACGAGGAACACAGAATAAGACTCATAACGATTTCCTAGTATTCTGATGGCAATAGGCTTTCCATAGTTGGATCGAAAGTCTTGTTTGATAGGAAAGGTTTGTAGTACTTTTTCATAATGAACAAGTTACTTGAACCTGCAACTACCTAAAAAAATAATCACTTCTGTTATATAATTCCGTGTTCTTGGAGTCCAACAGAATGCTTTGAATTTTGATTGAGGTTTCCATGTCTAATTTCAGGCAATTGCCTATGCAAAGGACGTTCTTCAGTTGCGGGAAGCAATTTTGAGAAGAAAATTTCCTTGTTTCTTTTCGTCAAAGTCTTCAAATGTTAGAGATGCTGGAAAGCAGCTAGTAGAGTTTCACTTTAACTTCTTTTCACTGAGGATGTGAAGCCCATTCTCTCATATCTCCATGGAATATTGCTGAAGCTATCTAGAAAGTACCTTACAGTCTGCACACTGTTCAAACATTATGCGTTAAGAGCTCAAATATCTATATTTGTAATAGTTAGAAATTTTCTCATCAGTTGGCCAGTTTTACATAATTCCTCTGGTATGGGTGCTGATGCTGAAAGTCCGTTGACGTAAGAGAAACATCATATCCCCGTTTGGATAGTTTCTTTTTGCACATTGCTCCGATCTGCATTAGGTACTTGCTCGTTTTAAATTTGTAAACTTTTCGAATGATGGTTTTCACATTACTTCCATAGAAAAACCAACTAAACTACTGTTGCATTAGGTACTTCCTCATTTTAAATTTGCAAACTTTTCGAATGGTGGTTGTCACAGTACTTCCATAAAAGAACCAACTAAACTACTTTTGCTTTTTGGGTTTTTTAGGTCATTTGTACCAAAAGAAACAACTCTGGAATTTAGCAGACATGAGCTAAAATAGAGGAACATAGGATAAAAATTATCATTCAGTGTCGTTCTGACAATTACGGCATACCTTTCGGCTCAATCAATGATGTTTTTTTAAAAAAAGTCTGAACTAAAAAGTGGTAGAGAGAAATAAAATATACTATTATTTGTTGATCATTTGCTTAAAAATACTGAATGATATAAAAACAGAGGAACATAGGATAAGAAATTTTTATTTCGGTATCGCGTGACCACTACTATTATTTATTTTTTTTATTATTTTATTTAAAAATACTGAATAAAATACAGTAGATGAACACAAGATAAAAATTTATTTAAATTATGAATTTGTGAAAAAGTATGAGTTAGAAGAGAGAATATTAAATTGCTACGGCCGGATTTTATATTGATAAATATTGAAATTTAATTTTAGAAATATATTTTGATTAAAAATAATTTAAAAAAAATCTGAAGTTTTGTAAAACTTCTCCTACTGCCTATCCGATCTCAAATTCCTTATCATTTGAAATTCTCAGCTCTCTCCACCCCTACTCTTCTCCGTCAGTTGATGGAGTCTTCCGCCGGCAATGAACTTCTCGGGATATTCCGATGTCCCGACACTGCGGCCCTCTACGACTGCTTCGCCAACAAGCTCTCCGGTCTGATCGGAGACGCGCAGCAATCCGAGAAGCCCAAGAAAATGAAACAGGCTGTGGCGGCGGCCGAGGGGATCCCTAGTCTTAGATCCCTTGCAAAGAAGTACATGCAATTCATCTCCCCTGCTCTTCAAAGAGAGCCCTCCCTCTGTCAGAACCCCAAAAACTCGAAAGATCTTCGTCGCATCTACGCCTTAATCCTTGATTACCTTGCCCTGATCTCCCCTCGACAGTAATCACTTCTTTGTTACATCTACAGATGTGAATTCGTCTGCAGCCTTGTCGCTTGCGGTTTGCATGCAGGGGCTGAGGAAAAGGCCTTTGCGGTTCTGGGATCTCTCAGCGAGTCCGTCGCCCCATCCAGAACCTGCCTGTAGAGGTAAGGCAGCTCCGAAAGACAGCATCTTCCTGATCTCGTCAGCGAAGCTGATCCTGAGGTCGCATTGCTGATTGTTAGGGTCACTATCAGCCTTGCCGGATGCTTGCACAGGAGCTCATGATAAGAGACAGCTGCATATAAGAGGATTTTGGTTCTTTATCCGGGAGCTTCACCCATGGATAAGGTAAATGGAATACTGGTTAGATATGTTTCATCTTGTAACATAGGTAAGCAAATCTATTTGGAATAATAGACAGTTGTCTTTGTGGGTTTGCAGCCTGTTGGATGCTGAGTTGTCCAAAATATGCCCGACATTATTGCGGAATCCGCAGGCATGCTGTAACAGTGCTCTCCGCTCTATGTACAGCCCAGGGTGAACAGTACTCCCGTTCGTGTAGACCACTTCTATAAACCTCTGAATCTTATTGCGACCAATCTTTCTTAAACACAACCAACTCACTGCGCATTCTTACATTCCCCCTCAACAGCTCAATTCGCCATGGTATGTCGTATCACCTTTATGTTTACTGGCCTTATGACTAAGCTTGTTTTGCTGAAGATACTTCTGCATGTTAAGTGGTGGTAATGTTCTTGGACATGTGATATGCAGATTGCACGTAAGATATGCTCCTCAACCCCCGCAGAATGGGAAACAAGAACCTTGCTTACTCGTGATATATTCATGACTGCATTGGATTCCACTATGTGTTGCTTTCTGCATTCGTTACTCTGTCTGGATTTTCTTGGTACATCTATGTGTTGCTTTAGTTCCTTATAAGATCTAACAAGGGTAAGGCTATTGCTTATGAGTTGACTTAGTCTCCTTTATGTAAGTACTTCGAAATTGCCAGAGGTCATTTGCTGGTAGTTTCTTTGCACTATTATTTTAAAGAGATAAAACACAAACTATATGCTCCAATAGCACGTGAACCCCTTGAAGTTAGGTCTTGTATGATGTCATGTGGATGAACGACATCTTTAGGCTGTTATGTGCTTGTGTGAGACTGCCGTTAATCATATTTTAATGTGTGGCTGAGTACGCGGCATTGGACTATGTTTGTAGATGAGGACTGCAATAGAAGGCCCTATGTCAATGATATAATAAATCACTCGAAAAAACTAGGTACGTAAGTATTAATCAAAAGAATACTTAATCTTTTATGTTTTGTTAGTTCCAAGTGCTTATTTTTGGCAGAGGTAATCCATCTTTTAAAATATGTCCGATAGATGTCAGCTACACCTGATCTTGATCATGATATCATGAAGCTTGATGGGAGATTGTAGTTGCGGTCTTTAAGAAATTTATGTGTCTACCTTTTGCTACTTAATTACTATATTAACAATTATCCTAGAGGTCCAACTGTAAGAGACTTATTAGTCCAAAACACTAGATTCAAAAGATGGACATAAGATTTTGAAGTAAATTTACTTCTCGGATACATATATCACTATATCTGACTGACGCTTACCTGCTTTGGTCTCTAAGCCTTGCTGTTGTGGCGTTCTGTTTGGATGACATTATCTACAAAGTGCTACATCCTCTTATGTTTTTAAAAATCTTTGATGAGTAATTTTTTAATGGAAGTGCTTTGCTGTTTTGGTCATAATTGTAGCAGAACTGATTTAGATGGGAGTCCATCTTCTTATTAGCAATAACAAGCCTTTTTGATGGGACTTTGTCCTCTTCTTCTGGAGGAAGGGACAACATCAGTAGATAACAGTCTGTTTTAGCTCTACAGACCAATGCAAGCCCTAATAGCAACATAACTAAGGCTGAGTCCAGTTACAAATAATCACTCTTAGCATCTTTAGCCTGAAATCTATCTTGTGCATAGACAATTTACTCACACAACCAAATAGTTTGTAATATATATAAGAGATGGGTGTTTTTTATTCTGATGTAACTAGCAGCATTTTACTAGGCTACATTAAATTGCTATAAAATGTATCTGGTAAACTTTTTTTAATTGTGACGTGCAATTCAACCTTTGTAAGAAACATATTGTTAGCATATTTTGTTCACTGTAACTTGCTATAGTTCTTTGAAACGTAGGGAAAAGTTAGAAGTCAAAGTTTAATACAAAGAAAAAATGAAATCTGACTTTGCTACAGGGGAAGGCGTCTACGGCTAAGTGATGAGAATAATGGGGATTTTTTGATTGTTTATGCTAACTAATGCATGTACTGCTACAGCGAGGGTACTGTAGCCTAATGCATAGCCGTCCTAGATATATTCCCTAGCAGATACTCTAAACATAGGTTTTGTTTTTTGTCAGATTGGTGAGACAAATGGGACTTGCCACATTTAATCGTTTGAGGGAGATGGGAGTGAGTATTCTTTTGTTGCCTAACTTATACATTACAACCGTAATTTACTGCTCTTCGAAATATGTTTAGGTTTTATTGTTATAGCATAGATTGGGCAATTATGTAATATCTCATCTTCCATTCTTTGTGGCATGTGGTGTGGTTGGTTCTACGAATTGCTGGAGTTTTTATCATACAGTGCTGATTAAATGCCAATGTAGATATCTCTAATTATGTATCTGAACTATTATATTGAACAATATTACTGTTCCTTCAGGTATATTTTGTTAAAGTTGTTATACACCTTAATACCATATATGAACAGGTGTAAGTTGAAAATGCTAGTTAACTGTAGCTGGAAATTGCAGTTTAAAATTTTTTATTATACAAAATGAAAGTGCAGTTTACACCTGCAATCAGAGGGAGATTTGACTGAAATTACAAGCAGTAAACTGCAATTTCAAATGTACATAACTTGCTGTTTTACACTGTAATTACATCTGCAAGTTGGAATATAAACATTTCCTAATATCTAGACAATATTATCTTGTATTAGCGTTAATCTCTCTTAAAATGACCGCAGGTTGCTCCGACAGTTGCCTGTATTCTTGTATTTTATGCTGCTGGCTTGTACTTTAAGTACTGGGGTTGTTACAGCTACGGAAAATCATCATATTTCTGCAATCTCTTTCTGGATCACTCTTCGTATTAACTGGCGTGTTGCATTCTGAGGGTTCCAGTAATAAGCTATCGCTCATGAATCTACCATGCCTGGTTGTTGTAGTCTTACTCATGGAACTGTTTTTTTTTTTTTTTTATGTCATACTTGGATGCGCTTGAATTTTTGTGCTGCTTTTAGTAAAATGGGCTGACACAGCTTGGACGAATGAGCTTGCTCAAAAAGTTGGAAATCATATAGCCAGTGTAAGCTGTATTGAGGAAATATTAGAAAGAGTATCTGAAGCGTTTCTTACTGCATTAAGGTAAGTCCCTTATTATGTTAAGTGTGGGCTAATTTCAATATGGTTTCTTTTTTAAGATTTGCGCTTCGCGACCTAACGACCTGCGCGCAAGGCCTAACTCAGTTAGGTCGTGCGAGTTAGGCCTTGCGCGACACAACCCATTTAACGTAAGGGCGTGTTCATCTTCCTTGCGTAAGGAAGATGAACAATAACCCCCAAATTTTTTTTTAAAAAAATAGAGACGCAGTACTGGCTGGCTCGGTACGGTATCTCAACGGATCCGGCACGTTTTAGGGGGGACGGCGCCTGCCGCCCGAAATGTAAACCCTACTCGTTTCATTGAGGATGTTGAAAAGGTCATTTTCTTACTTATGGAGTATTTGCAGAAGCTATCCAGAAAGTACCTTACAGGTCTGCATATTTATTGAACATTTTATCTTTAAGAACTAAACACATATTTTTCTAATAGTTACAAATTTTGTCATCTAGGTGGCAGTTTACATGAATCATCTGGGAATGATGATAAGGCTGAAAGTCTGTTGACTACAGGAAAACATATATCCAATTCGAAGGGGCTATGGGTTTTTGAGATTGCTTTCCGATCTGCATTAGGTACTTCCTCATTTTAAAAAAGTAAACTTTTAGAATGGTGGTTTTCACATTACTTCCATAAAAGAATCAACTAAACTACTTTTGCATTAGGTACCTCCTCATTTTATATTTGTAAACTTTTTGAATGGTTGTTTTTACATTACTTCCTTGGAGAACCAGCTAACAGCTTTTGCTTTCTGGATATTTTTTAGGTCATTTGTACCAAAAGAAACAACTCTAGGATTTAGCAGAACCTGAGCTAAGACATGCCAAAGAACTTCCAGGTGAAAATGACAATAGTTTTGCCTTTGAGATGGAGATGGGAGACCTATCCGTGAAAAACTTTGTGGATAAGCTACACGTTGATCATGCGGAGAGATTGTCTTATGCACAAGATCTTTATACCTCAGCTTTAGTCAAGCTTGATGATATGGATTAAGGTCTCCATATCTTCTGTCTGAAGCCAGCAACAGAGGTCAGCACTAACCGCAAATCTCAACTTCAAAAGGAAAAGTAGTAGGTCTAAAGAATTTTTCATCGTTGCGATCAGCATTAAAGTTCAGGTGGAGCACCTGTACTTCATCTGTTGATGTAGAAAAGCAATCAGAAGTTTCCTGATGATATTGAAGACAGAGAATATCATCTTAGTGCAGTTGGGAAAAGAATATATGGTAAAGCAAGTGCATATCAGAGAAACTGACTGCGTATGCTCCAGCTAAGACTAGGAGAACTAATTCCGCCAAAAAATCTCGCGTTGAAAGTACGAAAGACGTATTTAGCAATAATACTAACTCTAAAGGCGCTCTTGTTAAGTGTAGGAGAACTCGTTCCATTGGATAATCTTGTTATCCTAAAAGTGTGCAAGATGCATATGGCAACAATTATGCTGCTGAATCATCGCTTAAGAAGAATGGCAAGAGATTCGTGATTTTGCATGTGACAAAACACGCGTCTTCAAAGAAACAATGCAGAAGATGCCTTTCAATCAAAAGTCTGAAGGGTGGATTAGTGAATGATATAAAGAAACAGGAATTTATTAACGTGTGTCCATGCAGCTCCTTCTGAAGATAGGTAAGTTGTTTATGTGTGCTTCTGGGCATCTCAAAAATTGTTTATTTGTATTGACCAAAAAGAATTGATTATTTGTAGATTCTTCAAATAGTAGAATTTCAGATGTTATTCAATATCTGCTAACAGTGTTTCTTGTTCAGCCAGATGCTTAGGTGCTTGTGAGAATTTTCGTTTGCATGAAGTACATAATATTTTCAGGCAGTGCGTCTTTTTGTTCTTTAACACAACCATTCAATGAAACTACATTTCCAACTTCCTCTTTTATCAATCTTATTACTAAGGGAAATTTTGATGACATGTTCTACTTTGAAAGCATGCTGATTCTTTATGATCTGGCTTGGTTTTCCTTGAAGAACTTGCTTACGGTCAACGGCAAGTATTACGGAATTCCTTAGTTTCATTAAATATTTATCTCTTCTACTTCATAGGGATAATCATTTGGTTGAAATACTAACATAAATTTTCATCAGAATGCATGCTGTTCACTCTCCAATGCCACTATGTTTGATGTTGTATCTTGGTTGTTAAAGACCTTCATTCTTGCCAGAGTGCTGCCTTTACTTTTCAGCAAGGTCACTAGTCATTTGATATATAATCTCACATTCAAAGATTCTGTACGTCACTCAATCATACAATTTATAATAGTTTTATTTTACATACTTATATGTAGGTCTCTAAGCTCTTTGCTACTGCTATGATGTTATACATACGTTGATATCATAGTTAAACTTGGAATCCATAAGATACGCACTGTAACTCTTCAAAGTTGGTATAATGAGTGATGGTGAATTTCCTACCATATAATGCAGATGTTGTGGAGCAGTAGACAAGCTAACTTCCACTTTAGGGAATTATAATCATGCCGTAATTGGTTATGAGTATACATTTTATTTGAGTTGTTCATAATGGACTTTGACCTCTTAATGGTCATGGTTACGGTTATAAATATGCATTTGGCTGATGGTTAGTATTTTTTGCCGCAATTCTATTTTTTGAACTTGGGATCAAATGAACTTCGTGATTTACTTCGCATGTTGTAGCAACAAACTAGAATAGCTGAGGACATTCTTTCCCTAGAATAGCTGAGGCTGTGTCGGTTATACCTTCACCCTTAGACAAGGGGAAGAGCATTTTTAACATATGCTGAGATCACAGCCTATCAGGATTAAATACTCACATTCAAGTACATAACCTTAATAAGGCAAAACTATGGTACGCTCTTTCACTTGATGCCTCTAAATTTTCAAAAATTATGATGGTGTGCTTTTTCAAAGCGCCTTTTGGCTTTTTTGTTTTTTGATTTGGCATGTCTTGTCTGATGTGGAACTATTTGAACTGTTGCCACGTCTTTAAAACAAACGGGTAAAAGCAAAAGGAATTTGCAAGCACCATAGTCTAAATTTGAATGTTTGTGTATTACCAAATGCAAAATTGAGAGTTCATGGATATACCGACGGACATTTAATGAAAGTTGTAGGTTGAGTAACTTGTCAATAGAAAGAGTTTCAAATGATAGTTGTAGGTTACTAGGTTTAGGTGAATTTTTCGTAATCGGTAGAATTTGACATCTTTTCATTCTTAATTGCTCCATCAGGATTCTCCCTGAACATAAAAGTATCTAATTATATAAGGAGCTAGAAATTTGTGTATTATATCTTAATTCTTGATTCTCATGTACGTTAATTTGCAATTCTCCGAAAGGACATTAAAACATGCTGTTTGTCAAGCTAAGTGGTCGAGCCAAACTGATTGAAATTTTGTATGCTGTTTTTAGGTTGATTGGCGCCTTACTCAGGTTTACATTGAAATATGGCAGATGTAAATAAGTCAGTTTTATCTTTGGAGGTTCGTTTGAATTTTTCATTTTGTATATACATTTTTTCCATCTTTGTATAGAATGGCACCAGAAAAGCTGGAACAACTTGAAGAAAGTGTTGTGAAGTTCTTTGAGACCCTAACAAACATTCCTGTTATTTGCTAAGCATTCTTGACAGAAACTACGTGAACCTCCTGGAAACTATAATTCCTAACCAATTGGATGCTGCTTTCAAGATGCGAGTCAAAATGGCCAACCAATTGTTATGCTTCTACCATTAGTTTGCATTTCACATGGTACTTCATTCCGGAATACTGCATGTTTTCTTTAGTCCTTCCTACTGAAAAGAGTCCACTAACTTATTTGTGCAATTTATATCAGAGGTTCAGCCAGATGATGCAAATTTGAGCAGAAGAATTAGGGATCTAAATGGGGATTCCTTAAAGGGCTGGGAGTGTCTGTGGGGTGACATAGTTTTCTAACTATCTGGTTGCCTCATACAAGCAAATCTTGGAGGAGAATTTTTGTTCACTGTCCTCCATGAATTCTGATGCTGTACAGATAGATTCAAAGAGTTGGTGGTCATGGAGATACGAACTAAATAATAGGCTAAATGAAATTACTGAGGGGCGGGGGGGGGGGGGCGAGCGGGCCTGGGGGGACGGCTCGGATTCTCGTCCTGATCCCCCCTGCCCTCTCTAGTCCCACCCCCCCAACTCCTCTCCACTCAGATAGGTTAAGGGTATTGGTCTTTTCATCATTTTCTGATTATGGAAGAAAGTTATATGCATGTCTTGAATTATCAGACCTTCACAGTTCTTAATTCTCTTTGATCAACGAAAATGTCAGCCAGATAAACTAGATAAAGTGCATGGAAAGCTAATTGGTTTTTTTTTTCTTGTATGTCTCGCAGAAGCATGGAAGAATCTTGGCTAACTCCTTGGCGGTGTTTGCTGCTGGGAGGGTGGCCAGAGAATGGTCATCTAGATACTGCAGTTAGAAAGTTGATCAATGTGCTTAGTTCTCAATGTGAACTTGAACCAAATGAAAGTCATCTACGTGCAATTCTTGGGGGAGCCACGGATGAAGCTGATGCAAAAGCTTGCATTTCTCAACTGCTTTTGTGCAAGGGTTATTTTGGTTGGAGGTCATTTTGTGAGGATGAAAGGTTCGTGAACTTCACTAATTCAAAAAATGGTGAATCCGTTCTTCAAGTTAACTCACCAACTCAAAGAAGATGAAATCAATGGTTTCACAGGAGCTATGGAAAGAGACCCGATTATTCTTGTAGTAGATTTAGATATACGAGTAGGAAAAGCGACATGCAAGTATTCTACGTAATTCTGTTGTTTTATCTGTCAACTAGGTTCATATCTCATAGAATTTATTCTGAAGTGATATTTTTCTTAATAAAATAGTATTTTAAACTACTTTAGTAACTCTGTTGTTTTAAACTACTTTACAAATAACAACTAAATATAAATGGGTAGTCGGGCACGCCTTGTGTTTGCGATTTACTGAAATGCTGCATAGACGGCACCTTAAACCTTAATACTTGGTAGAGAGTGGTGTTACTTTGCCATTGAACAAGTGTAATAGTCGCTTTTCTCCTACTTCCTAGTTTATTATTAAAAAGTGAAGAAAGTGAAAATTATATTGAGAATAAACAAGAAAATGAAAAAGTCAAATTCGGACTTCCTTTTTAATTAAACAAGTGACTATTAGATCTTCTCACTACTCAGCTTTTTTCTTCACTTTTCTTTTTTTCTCTCTAAGTAAACAGGTCCTTGGTGTATCAGAATTGGAGAAGACATTTTTTTTAACCTGTTCTATGCTCTATTTTGCATTTTTTGGTATTGCTATTCTTTAAATTATTGTCATCTGTGTTATGCAAGATGGAAGTGCTCCCACCGCTGAAGAACTGATTTCTATAATTTGACCTTGGGTTTGGTATATGTGCTTATAACATGAGTATTTTGTTGATTACATGTCCAGATGTTCTTGTTTCTTAATCCTCCCTGATATTGTATTAATGTGCAGAATAAATATATACCCGCATTAAAAACCAAAAGCTAGATGTCGGTTACATCCTCATGGCTGCAGCATTGGATCACTTACCTAAAGAATGCTATGCCCCTCAGGGTGCACCTATCTCCTACTTAGTTGGTGGATCTCCTGCTGTTATTGTGAGCCTATGGGACGTGTCTGACAGGGATAAAAACGGGCTTGGCAAAGCTTTACTCATTTCATGGTTGCAACAACAGCATGCTGAATTTTCTTCATCACATAATCAGTTTATGAGATTTTGGATCTATAAACATGGACGACAATAAAAACACTGTACAATCTCGGAACAGGAGAAAGTCTTCGAGGGGCAATAGGAAGCTGCTGGATCTTGGTAACAACCACCCTAAGGAAAGTTATAGCAGTGGATACAGGATTGCATCATCTCTTAGTGAACGAGAGAGCTTGCAAGTCCTGTTTTTAAGTGGAGCATCTCCGGTTTGTGATGGTGTTCCGACTATGATGAACCAGCGGTAATTGTCTTTTTTTGTCCTGATTAATGACGTAATTTACCTGGTAGCAGCTCTTACGAGATTTTGGTTCTGTAAAAACAGATGATGAAGGGAGCAGTGTAAGACTTCGTAATAGAAAAAAAAAAGCCGTAAGGGATAGTAAAAAAATCAATCCCGGAAAGCTGCATCTTCTCTGCGGGAAGCATGAGAAGCTTGCAATCTTTTATTCTTAACTGGGACATCTCCTGCTGGTTTTGCAGCCTGTTGGATCAGAGGCGTCCCAACGGTAACTTGCTATAGTTCATTGAATCATAGGGAAAAGTTAGAAGTCATAGTTTAATACAAAGAAAAACGAAATCTGACACTGCTACAGGAGAAGGTGCCTTGTACTTGTCTACAGCTAAGTGATGAGAATAATGTGCATTTTTTGATTTTTTATGCTAACTAATACAGGTGCTGCTATAGTGAGGGTCCTATAACCTAATGCATGGCCATCCTGGATATAATCCTTAGCAACTCTGAAGATAAGCATTCTTTTTGCTGATTGGTGAGACAAATGGGACCTGATACATTTAATCGTTTGAGAGAGATGGGAGTGATGATTTTTTTGTCACCCAACTTATACATTTACACCAATATAAACGTAATTTACTGCTCTTCAAAATATGTTTAGGTTTTGTTGTTATAGCATAGATGGTGCAATTACGTAGTAGCTCAGCTTCCATTCTTTGTGTCTGGGTGGTGTGGTTGGTTCTACGAATGAGTTGCTGGAGTTTTTATCATACACTGCTGATGTCTTTTTAAATGCCAGTGTAGATATCTCGAGTTATGCATCTGAACTATTAAATAACACAAGTTTACTGTTCCTTCAGGTACATTTGGGAAAATTTCTTATACACCTTAATATCTACCTATGAACAGGTGTAATTTGAAAGAGCTAGTTATATGTAGATGGAAATTACAGTTTAAAGTTGCTGGATCTTGGTAACAACGACCATAGAAAAAGTTATAGCAGAGGATATAGGATTGCGTCATCTCTTAGTGAAATAGGAGAGCTTGCAAGTTTTGTTTTTTAAGTGGAGTATCTCCGGTTTGTTATGGTGTTCCGACTATGATGAAGCAGCGGTAATTGTCTTTTTTTTTCCTGATTAATGACATATTTTACATGGTACCAGCTCTTACAAGATTTTGGTTCTGTAAAAACATATGATGAAGGCAACAGTGTAAGACTTGGTAACAGAAAAAAAAAGCCGTAAAGGGTTAGTAAAAAAATCACTAGACTTGGTAGCAACAATCCCAGAAAGATGCATCTTCTCTGCGCGAAGCATGAGAAGCTTGCAAGCTTCTATTCTTAAATGGGGCATCTCCTGCTGGTTATGGCGTTCCAACTACGACAAAGAAGTGCTAATTAGTTTTTATCCTGATTATCAATAATTTATGTGGCAGTAGGTGGTCGTTGATTACGCTTGATCAAGTTGCTTCCAAGATAAAACCAGGAATTCAGTCATCCGCCGCAGGCGATGAAGTTCTCGAGAGACTCCAATGCTCCGACATTGGGGCCTCTACGACTACTTCACCGACTATCTCTCCAATCTCATCGGACCGTGCAGCAATCTGAGAAGGCCAAGAAAAAGAAACAGGCAATGGCGGCGGCCAGGGGAACCCTAGTCTTAGATCCCTTGCAAAGAAGTACATCCAATTCATCTCTCGTACGCTTCAAATCCTCCCTTCCCTCCGTTAGAACACCAAGAATCCGCAAGACTGGCGTTGCATCTTTGCCCTTGTCCGGATCCTTCCTTGCCCGGAATCTGCAATCCTGCCTTGCCCAAGAACCCGGTGTTGCATCTATACCCAAGAACCCGCAATACTGCCTTCTTATCTTTTCAGATATGAATTCGTCTGTAACATTGTGGCTTTGGGTTCTTTGGGTATGACAGCATCTCCCTGATCTCGTCAATGAAGCTGGTCCTGAGGTAGCATTGCTGATTGTTAGGGTCACTATCAGCCTTGCCGGATGCTTGCACAGGAGCTCATGATAAGAGACAGCTGCATATAAGAGGATTTTGGTTCTTTATCCGGGAGCTTCACCCATGGATAAGGTAAATGGAATACTGGTTAGATATGTTTCATCTTGTAACATAGGTAAGCAAATCTATTTGGAATAATAGACAGTTGTCTTTGTGGGTTTGCAGCCTGTTGGATGCTGAGTTGTCCAAAATATGCCCGACATTATTGGTGAACAGGCTGTGTAAGTGCTCCCTCTATCTAGCCCAGGAACGTGTGTCATTTGACTCTGATCTTATGCGCAGATTTTGCTAAACAACATTGATGGAGTTCTTACATTCCCCCTCAACAGCTCAATTCGCCATGGTATGTCGTATCACCTTTATGTTTACTGGCCTTATGACTAAGCTTGTTTTGCTGAAGATACTTCTGCATGTTAAGTGGTGGTAATGTT
>MJHO01000329.1:52519-64521 GCA_002076135.1 Xerophyta viscosa | reverse complement strand
AAATGCCAATGTGTAGATATCTCTAATTATGCTTCTGAACTATTATGTAGAACATGATTACTGTTCCTTCAGGTATATTTTGGAAAAGTTGTTATACACCTTAATATAATATAATAAATGAACAGGTGTAAGTTGAAAGTGCTAGTTAACTGTAGATGGAAATTGCAGTTTGAAGTTTTTAATTATACTAAATGATACTGCGGTTTACGCATGAAACCAGAGGCAGATTTGACCGAAATTACAAGCAGTGAACACTAGTTTCAAATGCACATAAATTTTAGTTTTACACTACAATTTGCCTCTGCAAGTTGCTGGTACTTGGAAGTTAAACCTTTCCTAGTATCTAGATTGTATTCTAGATTTTTAATTATACTAAATGATACTGCGGTTTACGAGGCAGATTTGACTGAAATTACAAGCAGTGAACACTAGTTTCAAATGTACATAAATTTTAGTTTTACACTACAATTTGCCTCTGCAAGTGCTGGGTTACTTGCGAAGTTAAAACCTTTACCTAGTATCTAGATTGTATTCTTGCATTAGCGTTAATTTCTCCTAAATATGTGCAGGTTACTCCGACAGTTGCCTCTGTTCTTGTACTTTATGCTGCAGGTTTGTAGTTTAAGTACTGGGGTTGTTACAGGTACAGAAAATTATCACATCCTGCAATCTCTTTCTTGATCCCTCTTCGTATTAACTGGCGTGTTGCATCCTGAGGGTTCCAGTTATAAGCTATCGATCATGAATCTACCATGCCTGGTTGTTGTAGTCTTACTCATGGAAGCTTTTCTTACTGCATTAAGGTAAGTCCCTTATTATGTTATGTGTGGGCTAATTTTTTCTACGTTATGGTTTCTATGAGGAGTATGAGGTGGAAGTTGTGCTTTCTTTTTTAATATTTTTTTTTGAAACTGGATAGTACATTCAGAAATTTTTAATTGTTTAATTTTTCTTGTAAACCATAGGACTGCTAAGATACCTAAAAGCTACAATTGTAGGATGCATAATTGCCGAAGATCATTTCTTCAATCAATGTTGGCAGTTTTTAGAGTCTCTGTTGTATTTAGTTGGAAGTCGCAGGTTGTATTTGTTAGAAAGTGTAGTAAGGAATTTCTGTGTATTCTCATTGATAGATCTCTTCCTCTTTTATACAATCTATCGCCAGTTTAACTGGCGTTAGATACTATCGCCAGTTAAACAGGCCGTAATAACTTCGCCACGCCACCAACACGCCAGGTGGCGCTGACATGGACGCTGCCGCCAGTTTAATTGGCGGCAGGGTTTTATTTTTATAAATATTTATATTTGATTTTATTTTCATAATTTTAACTAAAAATAGTTTTTTTAAAAAAAATTCATAAGGAAACTATATAATAGGAAATCTAACAAGAATAGAATCCTATTTATTTAGTAACTATTATTTTGGTAACTAGGAAATCTAACACTCCTCCTCAAGCTGGAGCATATATGTCTACCATGCCCAGCTTGTTACCTAAACGCACGAAACACCTACTACTAAGAGGGTTAGTGAACATATCAGCAGTTTGATCCTCTGAGCGAGTGTAGGAAGTACAAATTTTCTAGCTCAAAACAGCTTCACGCACAAAATGACAGTCTACTTCAATATGCTTTCCTCTCATGAAAAAACCGCGATTGCTGTGCAATTGAATATGGCAGCTTGATGTTCCACAATGCATCGTCATAGGGTTTCTGATAAGTTAACACCAAAAATCAAGTCATGGAAGATTTTAGCCACATTCATCTCAACAAAGCAGTTTGAAGCCATAGCTCTATATTCAGCTTCAGCACTAGATCTAGCAACTACCTTTTGCTTTTTACTTCGCCATGTAACAAGATTGCCACCAACATAAGCACAATAACCAAATGTAGACTTATGATTTATTTTAGAACAAGTATAGTCAGCATTCGAGTAAGCCTCAATGTCTAAGTGTCCATGATGACTATATAGACGGCCTTTTCCTGGACCTCCTTTGATATACTTTAGAACCCTTAAAGTAGCCTCCTAGTGGCATTGTTTAGGTTTTTCCATAAACTGGCTGATCATACCACAGCAAAAGAAATATCAGGCCTAGTTACTGTCAAATAGATGAGCTTACCATCTAGACGTTTGTATTTAGTTTTGTCCTCAAACGCCTCACTATCTTCAAGCCACAAGTTGGATTTGTTTCCGCCCATTGGTGTATCAACTGCTTTGGGATCCCAAAAACCATTTCTTTGAGGAGGTTCTAGTGCGTACTTTCTCTGAGATAATGCAAATACCATGTTTGCTTCAGCAATCTTCTGTACCAAGAAAATAACGAGGCGGTCCCATGTCCTTAGTTACAAAATGCTGCCTCAGATAATGTTTAGTTTCTTCAATACCAGCACTATCACTTCCAGAGAGAAGGATATCATCAACATACACAATCAAAATAACAATACCAGATGGCGTCGACGAATAAAAACAGAGTGATCTGCATGGTCCTATAGAATCCAATAGTAGTTAAACAACTTGGATAAACTTCAAACCAGGCACGTGGACTTTGTTTGAGGCCATAAATTGCCTTTCTGAGTTTGCAGACTCTATTCTCCCCCTGAGCAACAAACCCTGGTGGTTGCTCCATGTAAACTATTTCGGAAAGATCACCATAAAGGAAGGCGTTCTTCACATCAAGCTGATACATCGGCCAATCATTATTTACTGCCACAGAGAATAAAATCCGAATGGAATTCAGTCGGGCAACTGGTGAGAATGTCTCGAAGTAGTCTACGCCATATGTCTGAGTAAACCCTTTTGCAACTAGACGAGCCTTGTACCGATCAATAGATCCATCAGGCAGATACTTTCACCGTGAACACCCAAACGACATGCAACAAACATCAAGTTAGTAGGATAAGGCCACTAGTCCCAAGTGCCCACGAGAAGTAAGAGCGACATTCCTCTTCCATGCTTGCTTCCAGGCAGGATGTGTTAGTGCTTCTTGATCAGTCCTGGGAATAGAAACCGAAGACAAAGACAAGGCAAATCAACAAAAGGAAGAACCAAGACGATCAAAGGAAACAAAGTTGGATATAGGATGAGCTGTACATGTACGAGTACCTTTTCTAAGAGCAATTGGAATATTCAAGATCATATACCTGGATTGAGGTTGGTTCTCCTTCCGAGGGTTGAAGATTAGTGGGCGGCTGAGCAGGAAGAGTCGGCTTTGGACGACGAGTGTACACCTGCAAGGGGTTAGTAGTGACATAGGGGTTACATCTTGTGCATCGATGGAATAGGAAGGCTGGGGTAAAGGTAGATTAGTTGATTCAATAGTAGCAGAAGTATTTTTTGGGAAAAAAAGGAGTATTTTCAAAAAAAGTCACATCAGCAGTAACTTTGAGTTTTTCGAGAAACTGGATCAGAACATCGATATCCTTTTTGAGTGCGAGAATAACCTAGAAAAATACATTTAGCAGATTTAGGAGAAAGTTTATCGTGGCCAGAACCTAAAACTTGGGCAAAACACACACAACCAAAAATACGTGGTGGAAGATGAAATAGAGGTTGATCTGGAAAAAGTAAACGATTAGGAATCTTTCCACCTAGTACAGAAGATGACATTCAGTTTATAAGAAAACATGCTGTAAGGACTGCATCACCCCAAAGATACCCCAAAGATATTTTGGAACATTCATTTGAAACATCATAGTTCGTGCAATATCAAGAAGATGCCTATTCTTCCTTTCAGCAACACCATTTTGTTGAGATGTATGGGCACAAGATGTTTGATGAATGATGCCATTGGATTCACAAAAAATAGAAAAATCCTTCTTCATGAATTCCAAAGCATTGTCAGTACGAAGGACTCGAACATTAGTAGAAAACTGATTTTTTACCTCTTTCTGAAAAATTTCAAAAACATGAAAAGCTTGAGATCTTTCTTTAAGTATAAATAACCAAGTCATGCGAGTAGAATCATCGATAAAGGTGATGAAATAACGATGACCAGACACAGTGGGAAATCGACACGGTCCCCAAACATCAGAATGCACTAAACTAAATGGAGTTGAGCTTCGTTTATTGACTCTAGCCCTAAAAGAAGTACGATGATGCTTGCCTAGCTCACAAGCCTCACATTCTAAAGAAGATACAGGTTGACTTGAAAGCACATGAGTTGTTTAACTTTTGAAGGGAAGAGGCTGCTTTGGACGACGAGTGTACACAATGCCATTGGTAAGGAGATAATGATGCAGAAAATGCAGTGATCATGTCAACACTAGTTCCGGCAGGTGATAACTTATCATCCAGATAGTAGAGACCTCCAGATTCATGTCCGCCACCAATCTTCATCCGCGTACGGAGATCCTGAAAAACACAATAGGAAGGTTAGGTAGAAGTGAAGAACAATTTAACGACTTAGTAATTTGACTAATTGAGAGGAGACTAACAGGAAAATTAGGAATATAGAGAACATCTTTGAGAGTTAGGGGCAATGGAGTCTGAACAATCCCACACGCCCAGAAAGATGAGATGTAGTACCATCAGCAACATAGACAGGTGGTATAGAATTTGATAGATGCAACGAGAAAAATTTAGATCGGTTACCTATAATATGCGAAGTTGCTGCGGAATCTATTATCCATGGTTTATCTTGCGAAGCACTAAACACAACGTTACCTGTTGGTGGAGCTTGGGAAGCAGTATGTGAAGATTGGCCCTTGATGTACTTCTCGTAATCCTCCTTAGAAATCAGGACTCCGTCAGTCTCAGTAGGAGTCACAGCATCTGAGGTATCTTGATTTGCCCAATCAGGTTTACCAAACTTGTCCCAGCACTTCTCAGAAATATGATTAGTCCGCCCGCAATGGGAACACTGTCTAAATGGACGATAGCTCCTACCTATAGAAGTGTGATTTGCACCATTAGGTTTAATTGTAGTTCCTACAGGCACTTTCTGTTCGGAGGAGGCCATAGAAACATGATCAACAATATATAAAACGCAGATATAGAGCGTGCAGACAGTTAGGAGCACAGTAGTTTTGAGTACAAAGAGTAGCTAGGCACAATCACGCACATATGAGGCTCAAAGAACTTAGTGCGCCATCTAGGCACTATTCACGATGAACAGTGTTCGGCAGTACTGTTCACCGTGAATAGTGCTGTGGTACTGTTCACGGTGAACAGTACCACGGGGTGAAAGTTGGTGGCTTAGGTGGTGGTGGTGGAATCTAAAAAAAAAAAACTTGAAGAAAAAAAAGGTGGGGTGGAAGAAGATGAAATTAGGGTTTTTGTGAACCTGCTCTTGATACCATGTTAGAAAGTGTAGAAAGGAATTTCTGTGTATTCTCATTGATAGATCTCTTCCTCTTTTATAGACCAAGGAAAGAGATCAAGAAAGGAAAGTACATGGAAAAGTAAGAAATCTAGCTATAAGAAAACTATATAATAGGAAATCTAACAAGAATAGAATCCTATTTATTTGGTAACTATTATTTTGGTAACTAGGAAATCTAACAGTATTCAATGCCTTTAAACTACAAGTGATTAATGAGAGAAATTTTGCTGTTAGGATTATTCACTTCTTACTGCTGATGAATTTTAATTTCAGCAAACTGCCATTACAGGTGACTTGATAGACTTTCAAGAGCTCAAGTTTCTAATTTCAAAGCGCTATAACACGGGGTGCAAATGTTTAATGTTGGATGTTGGGAACAAGTAAGACCTTATTATGATTTAATATTATATACTTTTTATTGTATCCTTATTTTTGGATTGCCATGTCATGCTAACATAACTTTGATAAGTCTATTAGTTTCATTATACATTCCAATTTGTTCCCTTTTGAATTACGACCGTAACTAGCAACATTTGAACCGTGATGCTCAATTCATGAGTGAGATTTTGTCCTTTTGTTCGAAATCTCTTCTAGCAAAAAAGACTTTAACGCATAAAAAGTTGGATATTCCATAAAAAGAATTCTTGTCTATGGTGTTTCATGAGTGATATATCTTTTTTCCCTATCTTCTAATTGGATACCAACCATAGTTACATATTTCTAATATAGTGATAATCATTTTGTAGAACACACACACACACACACACTGTGTGTGCTGAAGACATTGATGGAATTCTTGCAAGGAATCTGTCCTCTTCTTCTGGAGGAAGGGACAACATCAGTAGATAACAGTCTGTTTGAGTTCTACAAACCAATTCAAGCCATAATAGCAACATAACTAAGGCTGAGTCCAGTTATAAATAATCACTATTAGCATCTTTAACCTGAAATCTATCTTGTGCGTAGAGAATTTACTCGCACAACCAAATAGTTTGTAATATATATAAGAGCTGGGTGTTTTTTATTCTGATGTAACTAGAAGCATTGTACAGGCTAGCATTTAAACTAGTTTCAGTACATAGTTGGCCGAAGCTACATTGAATTGCTATAAAATGTATCTGGTAATCTTTTTTTTAAATGTGACGTGCAATTCAACCTTTGTAAGAAACATATGGGAGTTTAGTATGTTTTGTTCACTGTAACTTGCTATAGTTCATTGAAACATAGGGAAAAGTTAGAATCAAAGTTTAATAGAAAGAAAAAAAGAAATCTGACTTTGCTACAGGAGAAGGTGGCTTATACTTGCCTACGGCTAAGTGATGAGAATAATGGGTATTTTTTGATTTTTTGTGCTAACTAATGCATGTACTGCTATAGCGAGGGTACTGTAACCTAATGCATAGCCATCCTAGATTTATTCCCTAGCAGATACTCTGAACATAAGTTTTGTTTTTTGCTGATTGGTGAGACAAATGGGACTTGCCACATTTAATCGTTTGAGAGAGATGGAAGCGAGTATTCTTTTGCTGCCCAACTTATACATTTACAACAGTAATTTACTGCTCTTCGAAATATGTTTAGGTTTTATTGTTATAGCATAGATGGTGCAATTATGTAATATCTCATCTTCCATTCTTTGTGGCAGGTGGTATGGTTGTTCTACGAATTGCTGGAGTTTTTATCATACAGTGCTGATGTCTTTTTAAATGCCAACGTAGATATCTCTAATTATGCAACTGAACTATTATATAGAACAAGATTACTGTTCCTCTAGGTATATTTTAGAATAGTTGTTATACACCACTATATATGAACAAGGGTAAGTTGAAGGTGCTAGTTAACTGTAGATGGAAAATTGCAGTTGAAGTTTTAATTATACTAATTGATACTGCAGTTTACACCTTTGAAAACCAGAGGCAGATTTTGACTGAAAATTACAAAAGCAGTGGGCTCTAGTTTCAAATGTTTCATAAATTTTAGTTTTACACTACAATTTGCCTCTGCAAGTTCCTGGTACTTGGAAGTTAAACCTTTCCTAGTATCTAGATTGTACTATCTTGCATTGGCGTTAATTTCTCCTAAATATGTGCAGGTTACTCCGACAGTTGCCTCTATTCTTGTACTTTATGCTGCAGGTTTGTAGTTTAAGTACTGGGGTTGTTACAGGTACAGAAAATTATCACATCCTGCAATCTCTTTCTGGATCACTCTTCGTATTAACTGGCGTGTTGCATCCTGAGGGTTCCAATTATAAGCTATCGATCATGAATCTACCATGCCTGGTTGTTGTAGTCTTACTCATGGAACTGCTTTTTTTATGTCATACTTGGATGCCCTGGAATTGTTTTGCAAGCTTTTACTAAAATGGGCAGATGCAGCTTGGACGAATATGCTAGCTCAAAAAGTTAGAAATCATATAGCCAGTGTAAGCTGTATTGAGGAAATATTAGAAAGAGTATCTGAAGCGTTTCTTACTGCATTAAGGTAAGTCCCTTATTATGTTATGTGTGGGCTAATTTTTTCTACGTTATGGTTTCTATGAGGAGTATGAGGCGGAAGTTGTGCTTTCTTTTTTAATATTTTTTTCGAAAATAGTACGTTCAGAAGTTTTTAATTGTTTAATTTTCCTTGTAAATCATAGGACTGCTAAGATACCTAAAAGCTACAATTGTAGGATGCATAATTGCCGAAGATCATTTCTTCAATCAATGTTGGCAGTTTTTAGAGTCTCTGTTGTATTTAGATGGAAGTCGCAGGTTGTATTTCATGCCTTTACTACAAGTGATTAATGAGAGAAATTTTGCTGTTAGGATTATTCACTTCTTACTGCTGACGAATTTTAATTTCAGCAAACTGCCATTACAGGTGACTTGATAGATTTTCAAGAGCTCAAAGTTTCTAATTTCAAAGCGCTATAACACGGGATGCAAATGGTTACTGTTGGATGTTGGGAACAAGTAAGACCTTAGTATGATTTACTATTATATTCTTTTTATTGTATTCTTTGTTACAAAGAGTAGAAAGGAATTTCTAAATATTCTCATTGATAGATCTCTTCCTCTTTTATAGACCAAGGGAAGAGATCAATTTTCATCAGGAATGCATGCCATTCACTCTCCAATGCCACTATGTTTGATGTTGTATCTTGGTTATCGAAGGCCTTCATTCTCGCCAGAGTGCTGCCTTTACTTTTCATCAAGGTTCGAGATATGTTGCTGTTTTATTACTAGTTATTTGATATAATTTTCACATTCAGAGATTCTGTACTTCACTAAATCATATAATTTAACCTTGTTTTATTTTACTTACTTATATGTAGGTCTCTAAGCTTCTTGCTACTGCTATGATGTTATCCACCTAGGGAGACTTTGGCCCTTACCTTTCGACACTACGAAGCCACTCTCATTTTGTCATTGGGCCTCATTTTTTCATCAAGCTACTATTGGTACTTATTTACACCAGCAATTTGTCTCTTGCGAATGAGACTGGTTAATGATCGTAAGGTAACGGGTCTGCACTCCTTCTATCCTTCAATTATCAACAAGTCCGATATTATCGAATAATTTACAGGAAAGTTAGCCTCACAAACTCATGAGACTACTACTAATTTGTTGTCGGGAATCCATGTCATCTATCAAGTCAAAGTTGTCTTATGCCATATTTAATCATTTCATGCTTTGGGTAATGGGAACCATATTGGCTGCTTTTTTTAACCTTTCAACAAAGTCTTTTGACTGAAATATTTGTTGGATGATCCATTTCATCTTAGATGGGCTGCAGTGATGTAGCCCTATCCTAACCTCAGCTGGTCCATATGTGCCTAAGGAATCTATCTCTTTGTCATATCACATTAACGGATGGTCATGTGTAGTTCGCTTACTCTCATGATCTTTAGATAGATTACTGAACATTAATAACTAATGCGGTTGGAGTAATTACAAAGCTACCTTTCTATGCAATATATGGAATATGATAGGCTAGTATGGGGGGCTACATTAGCACCCAGGTGACAAGCAGAACTATCGATGGAAGGACTAAGCTATCCTTTTAAGAGGGCCCTAAGGACTTTTTTTTTTAAAAAAAGCATGCGATAAGAACATGGTTTTTGTTGCCGGTCGGGATGCCTTGTTTTGGGCGGCATGTGCCTGTTCCGGCAGTTGCTGGCACGGCACGTGCCAAAAAATTTTATATTTTAAATTTTAAATTAATTTTTTATTTTTATTTAAAAAATAATAAATAAATGTATATCGCCGCGTCACCATCGGGAATCTAAGTTTACCAAAACTTGATTCGGCTCGGCAAGAAAAACTTGGATAAGAAGTAATGTGCCGGAATTATGCTACAAGGAAGTGAACATAGGAAATATCTTGATACTTCTGTCTCAAATTATCCATATGTTGATAACTTAGTTAAACTTGGATTCCATAAAATTTGCACAGTAAATCTCCTAAGTTGGTATAATGAGTGATGGTGAATTCCTTGGCATATAATGCAAATGATATGGCGCACCAGATGAGCTTTCTTGCACTTTGGGGAATTATTATCATGCCGTAAATGGTTGAGTATGCATTTTGTTTGAGTAGTTCATAATGGAATTTGATCTGTTAGTACAGTAAGAGGGAGCCTTCAAGTTCCATACTATTTGATTTTGGTTTATTTGACCTGTTCATGCAGCAGATGTTTCCTTAGCTGGCAGATCATAAGAAAGGCTTGAGGTATGCCATTAACTTGAGTTGTTCACAAAGTTAAAAAGAAAACTTGAGCATCATTAAGAAAATATGAATAATTATCTAATAGAAAATTGAATGGATTTCAGCTTAAGTTTAATAAACAAGAAAAGTGACAATTACACTTGCTTACTTTTCCACTTTTTCTTCATTTTTATTTTTGCTCTCCAAGTAACAGGTCCTTAGTGTTTCAAAATGACATTTTTTTTTAAAGCTGTTCTAAGCTCTATTTTGCATTTTTCCGAATTGCCGTTATTAAATTATTGCCATCCGTGTTCATAGCTTTGCGAAACCATGATTCATTTCTATATTTTGACCATGGAAGCGGTATATGAGCTTATAAAATGAGTTTTTGTTGATTGGATGTACAGATCTTCAGTTGCTAAACCTCGCTGATAATTGTTTAATGTGCAGGAATGAAAATATACCCACAATTACAATCCCAAAGCTAGACAAATGTGTAGCTACACTCCTAACGGGCTGCAACAGTCGATCGCTTGCATTCAAAGGATGCTATGCCCCTCAGCGTGCGCCTATCTCCTTCTAAGTTGGTGGATCTCTGCTGTCATTATGAGCCTATGGGACGTGTTTGCTAGACAGGGATATAGACCGGTTTTGCCAAGCTTACTCAATTCTTGGTTGCAGCAACAGCATGCTGATTTTTGTTCGTCACGTAATCAGCTCATAAAGATTTTGGAGCATCTCCGGTGTTCCGACTATGATGAAGCAGCGTAATTGTCTTTTCTTTTTTTTCCCGATTATGCTGGTTATGGCGTTCACTATGATAAAGAAGTTGTAATTATTTTCGTTATCGTACGTATTCCCAATGACCAAGTCGCCTTGGATAAATAGCAGTATCGTCCAACTTAATCCCAACGAAGCTAAAGCTAGTTTTTCAAAGTATTCAAGCTTCCTAAGTGGCTCCTGTAAGAACATGTGGCAGGTATGGGTACAAGTTGAGAATGGATGCATTGAGAGTATTGCGTTTTGATTGATTTTTTCTTTGAAACGTTTTATTTTTATTTTTATTTTTTTTTAATTATTTTTTTTAAAAACAGCTGTTTGTTAGATCATGATGCCCAAGCTGCCTTCATGCTAAAAACTAAGCATATTCACAAATCACATATTACATATTTTAGGGTTAATCATCCCAAAAAAAAAAAAAAAAACCACGCCCGTGAATGGCTGATGGTACAACTCTTTACGGCCAAAAAAAAATTGTTTTCATTGTTTGCCGCCCAGCACATAACGAAAAATGTGGCGCTCCAGGACCGGGGGCCGGAAAATTTTTTTAAACAATAAAACAGATGTTATGAGCTAGTACTTTCAATTCACACTAATACATTAATCTAAGTTAATTACAATAAAGCAGAAAGGATTAAATTTTTATATTTTGATCCCACTACAATCCTCAGCACCCCGAAGCTCGCTCTATGATCGTCAGCGGACTTCGCAAAGACCTGAGGAGAAAAAGGTAGTATCGTCAGCGGACTTACATTTTATATTCTTTATATAATTTTCACATTGTTCACTTTCTCATAAAAACCTAGAAAGTAGATAAAAAGTAACGCTTATTATCACTCAATGATGATTATTAATAATTATTATTAAAGTTCACTTTGTTTCCATTTTATTTCACTTCTCCCGAGTACAGCATCTAAGAGGCCATCTAATAAGCATAGAACTTAGTGATTAGTATGTTACTAAACATGTACTAAATTAAGAATTGTCAAAGATTTACTACAAAATTTCAATGTTACAAAACTTCAATGAATTGCTATCTTAATGTGAATAGCATGAAAGGGGCACCATGTACCAGAAGATTTAACCAAAGGAAAACACAATAAAAATATCCATTTCCTTAATGCACAGGCTTCTCTTCAAAAGCACCCTCAAACAGAAGAATATCAGTAGCTGGACGTACGAGATGAAATGATCATTGAACTTTCAAGTTGCT
>MJHO01000329.1:0-50195 GCA_002076135.1 Xerophyta viscosa | reverse complement strand
AATAAGCATAGAACTTAGTGATTAGTATGTTACTAAACATGTACTAAATTAAGAATTGTCAAAGATTTACTACAAAATTTCAATGTTACAAAACTTCAATGAATTGCTATCTTAATGTGAATAGCATGAAAGGGGCACCATGTACCAGAAGATTTAACCAAAGGAAAACACAATAAAAATATCCATTTCCTTAATGCACAGGCTTCTCTTCAAAAGCACCCTCAAACAGAAGAATATCAGTAGCTGGACGTACGAGATGAAATGATCATTGAACTTTCAAGTTGCTCTTATTTAGTAGGCTTATATTAACCTAAGCGGGCACATCAAGTAATGTGCAGAAACTATAAGTCATCACATAAATATCATTATTCTTTCGCTACTACAAGAAGTTCAGCACAATCATAAGATCATGAAAATTGAAGTCCTTAGAGCCAACGGTGTCAATAATTAATAAATAATATTTTAATATTCAGTAGAAATTAAAATAAATTAGCGAATAATTTGGAGAAGGCCCAAAATTAATAGATTTTTTTTAAAACAAATATGGCCATTAACAGTTTATTTAGGAATTTATTAGTTCACAGATTGGACCTTCGGGTGACACGGCATGACCTGCGTGACCTTTCGTCTTTCCTGCATTCTTTATGCAAGACAGATTGACAATTAAACAGAGAAAATGAGAGAGAGAATGCACAGGACGGTTCATAGAGGGTGGCTACAGCGTGCGATGTACAGTGGTAGGGAGCTCATCAACGAAGGTATGTGCTGCGCCTTTTCCTTTCTTTACGTTGGTCGGCTCAGCCGATTCCAGGTTGTTACGACAGGCGTCGGCGGTTGCTAGCACCAATACCTAAAACTTTGACCACCGCCGGCACCAACACCTAAAACCTTGATCCATAGCTAAAAGGAAACAAATTTCATGTGTTGACTTAATGAAAGGCACTAATCAACCTAAAAACTGAATATGAAACTTTAATCAGTTCAGCTTGACCACCGAGCTTAAGAGAAACGGCATGTTTTAAGGTCCTTCTGAGAATTGACAATTCATGTACATGAGAATCGAGAATTAACAAATAATGACTAAATTATTAGTTTTATATCAACTAGATATTTTTTATGTTTCAGGGAGAATTCCTGATGTATGCAATTAAGCATCAAAAAATGTCAAGTTCATCGATTAAGCGAACATTCCTAAACCTACAACTAATCATCGTAATCTTCGAAATAAAGTCATCACATAAATATCCACTATTCTTGCTACTACTATTGAGGCTTTCATACACAATCATAAAAGGATCATGAAAATTGAAGTCCTTAAGTGATGTAAATCTACATAACCATGATAGACATCCAAATCTTAAACAAAACTTTAATTAATTAGTGCTACCACAGGGGCATTTAGCTACGCAAAAAAAAAAAAAAAATTATAGGCTTTGTCAATTTCACAACGTAAAATGAAATTTCTCCTAAATTAATTACCCACGACCTCCAATTTTGTGTTCTAAACCCAATGCCCAATTTTCTAACTTGTACAATGCAAAATCCCAGTATTTAAGTGTTCAGCAAGTCAATCAACGAAATGGAGCATCAAATACTTCCACCTGCTTATTAGATTTTCTATTGCTCATAGAAAAGATGCTGCTAATAGAAGCATGTGAATCAAAGCTCTTGCTCCTCAAAAAACTGGTAAACTCTCCAAGGAAGCATCTGTATATAAAAGAAAGATTAAATGGATAATCAAGAAACAAATTACAAGTATCATGCATCCCTAACTAAGATGGTATCTAGCAAGGAAGCTAAATTCTACGATAAATACAAAATCTCCATATATTGAAGAAAATTATAGCACTAAATGAACGCGCAGCAGTAAAATGCAGTCTTGGAGAAATGTTAAGTCGATCCATAATGGGTCTAATAGTCGATACTGTCAATTGAGGAAATTCACTTCTCAGTTGTTACCACAGAATGCAAATAGCGTACTTATACAACATAGTTAATAAGTTTGCCAACTAAAATCCATAATAAAGGGCATATAAGATGGACAAATACCTTATCCTATCACTGCAGAAGAAGGGCATATAAGATGGACAAATACCTTATCCAATCACTGCACTTCGCACATTTATGCTTGTCTATATTCCTACATTTTTTCCATTACGAATAATATAAAAGGTAAGTCAAGTTTGAATTGCTAAAGTAGTTTAAATACAACTTCTAGTAAGATAACAAGATCACTTCAGCATAAGATTCAATGTGAATACAGAGACCGGAGTTGTCAGCTAAAACAACATAATTACGTAGAATGCTTGCAAATCGCGAATTGTGTTTCCTACAAGTATATCTAAATCTAGTAAAACAATAGTCGGGTCTCTTTCCATAGCTCCTGTGAAACCATTGATGTCATATTCTTTGACTTGGTGAGGTAACTTGAAGAACAAATTCACCATGTTTTCAATTAGTGAAGTTCACGGAGCCTTCCCCCCTCACAACAGACCCCGACCAAAGTAACCCTTGTACAAAAGCATTTGAGAAATGCAAGCTTTTGCATCAGCCTCATCCTTGGCTCCCACAAGAATTGCACGTAGAAGATTTTCATTTGGTTCAAGTTCACATTGAGAACTAAGCGCACTTGTCAACTTTCTAACTGCAGTATCTAAATGCCTATTCTCTGACCACTCACCCAGCAGCAAGCAACCCCAGGACCTAACCTAAGATTTCCCATGCTTCTGCAAGACATACAAAAATATGCAATCAGCTTTCTATGCACTTTATCCATTTAAACTGGCTGACATTAATCGATCAAAGAGAAATTTAAAAACGTGAACGGATGATATTGAAAGTACATGAGTTAGTTCTGCAGAGTTACTTTCAAAATGAAGCTATAACATAATTCAGACTGCATATACTGTCTCTATAATCAGAAATGTGGAGAACACGCCAATACCACTCAAGCAATCAATTTAGCCTAATTATTTAGTTCTATCCCCAACGGCACCAACTCTTTGAATTCAAATTGTGTAGCAAATCAGAATCCAATAGGGGACATTGAGCAAACAGTTCTCCTCCAAGATTTGCTTGTATGATGCAGCCAGCTAGTTGACAACTGTGTCACCCTACTGACACTCACAGCCCTTTATGGAATCCCAATTTAGATCTCTAACTCTTTGATATGCAGGGAGCGGCTAGGCCAGCAGGAACTAGAACAGAAGCAGCAGCAATTCCTGCAGCAGCAAGAAAATATCCAGAAGAAGCATTCCAGGAGCAGCAGAGCCCAAGAAGGAGCACAGGCCCAGCTTTGGAAAGTGTAAGCTAATGCATCAAAAAGGATGAAAATCCAAGATCCTGCAAGAGAGATACTTCTGTATTAGTAGGCTATTTGTAATCAGGGTAGCCAATTGACTACCCTGATTTTAGGAACACACACACACACACACCACACACATCACATATATATATATATATATATATATAATAATATATTATATTATATATATATATATATATAATTAGATTACTATATAATTATGTTGCATCATAAATTAATGTTTAATTTACAAGTTTGTCATAGCGGCACTTCAGGCGCGTCTTGAGTTGCGAGGTCGCAAGTTCGATCCTCACGGCCTTGCTTTTTTTTTAAAAAAAATTAAGTTGCGTCTCACCCTAGTTTTGTCTCAATCACTCATTTGCTCGTTCCTCCGAATCTTGCCGAAACTCTTCGCTCGCCCCTCCCAATCCTGCTTTTGTTCCAATCAGTACAGGTAAAAGATTGATCTCCAATCTCAATTAAGATGTTAAGATATTTTTTAAAAAATACAAAAAAAAAGCATCTCGTAGCTTAGCGAGTACTTCCACAATAACATCACCTACAACAAAATGTGAAGAACACCCAATAAACTCGCAATTCATTTAAGCCTATTTATTTAGTTCTTATCTCCATGGCAACCAACTCTTTGAATCTATTGGTGCAGCATCAGAATTCATAGGGGACATTGAACAAAAGTTCTCCAGTATTTGCTTGTAGATGCAGCCAACTAGTTGAACAACTGTGTCAGCCACTGACACTCACAGCCTTTTGAATCCCAATTTAGATCCCCAATTCTTTGATCTGCGGGGAGCGGCTAGGCCAGCAGGAACTAGAACAGAAGCAGCAGCAATTCCTGCAGCAGCAAGAAAATATCCAGAAGCAGCATTCCAGGAAGCAGCCCGAGCCAAGAGGAGACGCCCAGCTTTCAAATGGTACCAGCGACGCATCAAAAGGATGAAATCCAAGATCCTGCAAGAGAGATACTTCTGTATTAGTAGGCTATTAAGTAGGAATAGCTTTCCTTACTAGTAGCATGGTTTTCGGTGCCGTTCGGCACAGCCAGTGCCTGGGGCACGTGCTTGTTCTGGTAGTTGTCGGTACGGCACGTGCCGAAAAATCTTATAATAGATTTTGAAATTAATTTTATAATTTTCTTTTTATTTTAAAAATAACAAATGTACATCGGTGCAATCGGCACGGCACCATCGGCACGTTCAGTGTGACGGCCCGCAACCCGGGTCGTCACGGGTACCGAACCCAAGCCGCACCCGCATACGGAAGCTCTTTAAAGTTGATTAAACGTGCAACTTCAAACTCATAAATACGGTGAAGACACTCCATTCCGCGAGGAAGACGGTTCTCACCACACGACCCATCTTAGCTTGCCAAAGTTTCTAACACATCATTTTTTCCCCATTGATGTCCAAAAATTCAAGACAATCTAAGGTCTGAATCCAAAACCGAATTAAAACGATACTTTTTGAAACCTTTTATACAAAACCGGCTCAACCTGTATTTTTCCGAAAGATTTGTAAGTGTCAAAACTCTTAAATAAGAGTATTTTAATCGATGAAACAAGAAAAGCGAAACCAAATGCGCATTTTTGGAAAACTTCATCACAACAGCCACTATCGGTCGACCGATAGTTCATCTGTAAGAAAATTACACACGAACACCAAATTCGGCACACACGAACAGCAATTATAGGTCGATTGAAAGTTACAGAAAACTCAAAAGTAGATTTGCAGAAATGATTTCGCAAATGCCTCGAAATCTGTAATTTCAAACCAAATCAAGTTTAAACCAAGCATGCACCAGTGTCTAATCCAGACACACATGCACAAACTTTCAAAATGAAATTTGGACTTATATAACTCATTTTAGAGCCAACATCACCATTTTGAAAACATAACTCGTAGGGTCAATTTCTACTAAATTGCCCATTCCAAGAGTTGCAACAATCAATCACCATGTTGGGGAAATACACATGCCAAAAATTTTAAAACAAGAATTGGGCTTCAAAATCACCATGTATGCAAATAAGCACCAATAAGCACAAAACATGGTAAGCAACTCAAAACTCAACTTTCATTCATTGGTTCCAAGTATTAACACATTACATCAAGGAATCCCAGAATATAAAATTGGACATAACAGTTTACTAAATATCACAAGTTTGTTAGTACTTCCATTTACACACCCCGGAATCCCAAATCTGGTCTGCAACCCAATACCAAGGTCATGGCCTCTATACCCCTCTAGCGCGCACTTCAAAGGCTCCACAACCTCCAACAAGGGCGATCCCACAGCGTCCCATGGGAGCTACTCAGTTGCTCTGCCCTCCAGAGGTGCAACCCTGAGCCTCGCACTCCGTAGTGAGCACCGGGCCAATGGTGATACCACTACGCCTACTGGTTTAACATAAGTCCATGTCGGGATTTTTAAACCAGGTATTGCAAGAGCACCAACTCACATACCCCAGAGTTAGTCTATCAGGAGTATAGCAAAAGTCGTTAACTCACATACTACACTGGTATCACAAAAGTAAACACCCACATACCCAGCAAGATAGAACACAAATAATCCGGAACATTGACATCTATCACGAGTATTGCAAAGGTTACCAACTACATACTCACAAGATAAACTAGAATGCAACATTCCGCCATTCTATTTCTAGGGTATAGCAAGAATCACATGTTCACATACCCACCCAACCAATAGAACAAGCAGAAGCCGAATCATGGCCATGCAACATAACTTCTACCACATGTATAGCAAAGGCACCAACCCACACACATTATAAGGTAGAGTAATCAACTCAAGTATTGTCATATAACACATATCATAGTATCTACCACATGCTTCTCTAGAGTAATCAACTCACAAACACCGCAAAATAGATCAAGCATAAGCATGTTATCATACAAGCACTCCCGCCAAGAGTATTATCTAGGGTATATACATCGATACTTATTCACGCGGGCAAACACATACATAACATGCCATCCATGCATCATATCTTATGTCCGACATTCCTATTGCATGCATCCATAGAATACCCTTTCACATACATGGCTAGGCAATGTCAAATACATGCATAACATAGCATTCACAACCACCCCCAAGAGCATGGTCTAGCATAAAACCCTAAATGCTTATCCCGACGGGATATAAATAATAGCCATGCTAATCATGTCAACATGGACCAATTTTGAGACATCCAACCATGATTTACAAGTACATACTATAACATATTTCACCCAAACATGTTATATATAATACTAGGTCATAAATTGCATGAATAACCATCTCAAATCCGATGTAAACACATACAAGCATGCAATTACCAAGAGATGCAACCAGCTCACCTCGATTTGAAGTTCTAACGACTGCTGCCCTAGCCGCAAATCTCGACTATTTTGCACGGTGTCGGTATCCTCGCGAAGCCCACGCGCCGGAGACTCCGAATCCGCGATCAATCTTCAAGACGAGAACTTGAGAGATCAAGGAGGAAGAGAGAGAGAGAGAGAGAGAGAGAGATTTGGCGTAAAGCGGATTTGGCGTTCTCCCCCGAAAGCAATTTATAATGTGGCTTCAAGCCGTTCTCCCTACGCTAGTTCCAATCGCTGTTGAGGCGGTTTAGAACTGTTCTCCTCTTTCTTGTCGTTTTCCTCTGCGCGGACCGTCGATCAGTTTCTTGCCCTTTGATTTCCCGCAGCGTTCTCCCTATATGGGTCTTATTCTCAGTGGTTGATACGGGCGTGTTTGCTGTTATGCTGCTGGTATTCAGGACTCTGCGTAACCACCGAAGATATTCTCGAAAATTGGTTACGATTTTTATCATCACCGTCATAAATGCTGTTTACAGCTCTCCACTATTCATCTTCTTCCTTCGTCCTCTCGAATTCTTTTTCTCGCGCTTTTTGCTTCTTCAGTCTTCTCCTTCACCTGAGCCCGCTGCCATGGCCTCTTTTTCTCGTACCGGACGCAGTAGTTCTTTCAGTGTCTACCATACAAGTACCATTACTGAAGGAGTGTCTAAGTTCCAGCGCTCAAATCGCATTCCTCCCGAGTATCGTATCCGGCGGCCGAGCTCCTCTGATCGGGCTCATTAGTCTAGGGCCGGGGAGTTCTGTCTCTATGCCGGTTGTCTGCTTGCTGGCATCGAGCTCCCGTTCTTTCCTTTCTTCACCTTGCTGCTCTATCGCTACCACTTGGCTCCCGCCCAATTGATTCCAATGCTTGGAGGGCCATTATCGGATCCCTCGCTTTCTGCCGGTGAGTTGGTGCTGAGCCTACCGTTGAATTCTTCCATTATCTTTTTGATATTCGTTATGTTTACGTCGGTATACCACAGTTTTACTTTATTGTTCGTCACCCGGGTCGCGCTATTGTTGTCGGGTATCCTACTAAGCACAAGAACTGGAGAAAAATTCTTTTATCTCTCCCCTGTTCCGGTTGATGATGTGGAGAACGTTCCTTGACAATGGGGTGAGCCCCCAGTTGATCTGGCGTCTCCTCCTGTGGGGGTGAATCACCAGTGGGACGAGATGATCAACAACTTCCGTGGCACTCCACCCCTTCGCCAGATTGACACCTCCAAGCTGAGATATCGCTCCCAGCGCCTCCTTGGTATGCTTCCCTGGGTCGATCCCAATAAACAAGAGCCGAAGGCTGACGCCCAGTTCATTCCACCTGTTATTTTTTTGTCTCTGGATCTGAAATCGGCTTTCAAGTCTGACCCTGTTGACACCGATTCTCCCGCCGAGTCCTCTCCTCCTTTAGCTTCACAGGAGGAAGATCCATTCAACGCGCTCGCCTTACCTGCTCCTCCAGATTCTGTGGACGTTCCTATCACTTCTGCTATTGCTTCTACTGCCACTTCCGAACAAGTTCTTTCTCCCCCTCTTGCGGTAAGTTGCGTTGAAATTCCCTTTGTGCGTTACTTCGACATATAAAATGAATATTATAGTATTTATTACCTCTGTGTTTCGGGTTGAATTTCGCTAGTTACGGAAGAGGACGACGAGTGCCCCTCGTTCGCCGCAGCGTCGTCGGACACGTTCTTCTTTTCAGAGGCCTTCCGTCCCATCTCCCGCTATTTTATCGGAGCCTGGAGGCTCCATAGAGATCCGCTCCTTTTCCTACTCCCCTAATCGAGAGGGTTCGGGTGAGCCAAGGGGGATCCTTTAGAAGACCTTCCCCATCTCCTAGCTGATATCAACTCTTCTACTTTTTCCCCCAGCGTCGCTGCCAGTTCCCCCGCTCCGTCTTCCGCGCCTGCTAACGTAGGCTCACCGGTCGCTCCTTCCCTTCTACCGGCTACAACTAGCGACTCTTTTTCTATTTCTATTTCTCCCCCTTTTTTATCTTCTCCGCTCGGTTCTACCTGGACCAACCTTTGAGCTTCCCTTCTGAGAGGCTTGAGTTTAGCTCCGTTGTCATTTACCTCTTCTTCTTCTGCTTCGGTATTTTCTCTTTCTGCTTCTTTGATTTCCCCCTCCCCTTATGTTTGTTTCCTCTGCTTTGGAGGAGACAGCACTCGCTTACTGCCGAACGCCCCCTACTGAGTCGCCTCTTCCTGTTGGCGTTGCTGAGGAGATTGGCGTTGCCGTCCGCGGTAGCCTGACACGGATCGAGGCGCAAACGCTTGCTGCCCTGGCATCTAGTACCGATCGTCGGGTCGTCCAAGGCTTGCTTGGCACTACTGAAGCGGTTAGTGGTCTCCCCCTTTATTTTCTTTTGTTTGTACGATTGTTCTATTTTGTTTATGTTAAGGTAGAAATATCCAGTTGTTTTTTTTAGTCTGTTGGATGGCTCGGGAGTCACAGGCATGGTTGGCTCGAACTCGTCTTCAACTACAATCTGTGGAGATTGAGCTGGCGAACGCTCTGAAGGAGAATACTACTATGCGAGGGCAGTTCGATCTTTAGGGGCGCCCGTTTCTGGGTTTGAAGGAGTGGAAAGTCGTTGTATGTGCTGAGATCAGTCGCCGTTAGGTGACTCTTGCGCTCTCTTCCTCAGCTCATGAAGCTGCTAAGGCGGCAGTGGAGCAATATGCCAGAAGCTGGCTGTTCAATTGAAGGCTATGACTGCCGAACGAGACGGTCTTCAGGCAGAGCTTCGAGCCGAGTGTTCTACCGCGGCCAACCGTCAAGCGGAATTGGAGCGATCGAGGGAGCAAGCAAAGCAAGAGGCGGTCTCCCTGTATATGAATGCGGCATGTCAGGTTTGGGCAAAGCGGCTGCTCCGTCGAATCCCTTCTGCTGATCCAGAAGGCGTTTTGGCGATGTTCGTCGAAGCCGGGCATCGCCCGTCAGTAGTCCTCCAGCAGTGTAGTTGACACATTTTATCGATTTGGCCCAGAGGCATCTGTCTGAACAATTTGGATATTGCTTGTTTACCATCGGCGCATTGGCGAACACTATGGTGAACATTACATTCACATTTGCTGGAAACTCAGCTCCCCGGTGTACGGGGTAATGACTTGCTATTGTACCTACGGTCTTTTAGCATTTGTAAGTACAAATGTTTTGATACCGCTTGTTAGTATTTTTGTTCTCCCGATTTGCTATTGGTAGAACTTTTTCAGGTTACTCGCATACCAGGTATGGGGAACGGTGGTCCCGTCCATGTGTTTGATTTTGTTTGACCATTGGCCTTTCACTTTAGCCACTTGGAAGGGTCCATCCCATTTGGCGTTTAGTTTCTTGTTCCCTGGATCTTGGACGCCCAGGATTCTATGCAGCACCAGGTCTCCTTGCTTGAATTCACGGGGCTTTACCCGTCTGTTATAGTACTTGGCGGTTTGGTGTTGGTATGCTTCCGCCCGTATGGCTGCTTCCTCCCTTTTTTCGTCTATAAGGTCGAGTTCGATTCTGACTGCTCGCCGTTAGACTCAGCGTTCTTCCACGTTCGGAGAGTCGGCTCGCTTATTTTGACTAGGAGAACAACTTCTGTCCCATACATTAAGTTGAAAGGGATTTCTCCTGTGGCCTTTCTATGGGTGGTTCTGTAGGCCCACAGTACCGTTTGGAGCTGGTCAGGCCAATTTCCCCCTTTCTCCTCTAAGGTGGATCGTAACTCCGATATGATGGTGCGGTTAGCGTTCTGCACAAGCCCGTTTGTTTGAGGGTGGTATACCGATGAGAATCGGTGTTCTATTTTGTATTTTTCGCATTGTTCCGCGAAGGTTGCTCCTTTAAATTGAGTGTCGTTGTCTGTGATCAATATCCGAGGGAGACCATACCTGCAAATGACATTTTTCCAAAAGAATTTCCAACAATTATTACCTGTTATCGCCGCGAGTGGCTCCGCTTCTATCCACTTGGAGAAATACTCGATGGCGACTATGATAAATTTGCAACCTTGAGTTGCTATTGGTAGAGGCCCCAGTATATCCATCCCCCATTGGGCGAACGGCAAGGGACCGCTGATGAATATTTAATCGGTAGGAGGCAGATGGATGATGTTATCGTGTCTCTGACAAGCCTCACATCTCCGTGTCAGTTCCTCGCTATCTTGTCTGACTGTGGGCCAATGATATCGTTGGCGTATAGCCTTGCTGAGAGTGTTCGGCCGCTGATATGCATTCCACAATCTCCGCTATGTATTTCTCGTAAAAGTTTTTTCCTTACTGAGGCGTAATGCACTTCAATAGGGGTCGGGCGAACGGTCGCTTATATAGTTGACCTTTGACGATTAGAAATCGCGAGGCTCGCTTGCGAACCTTCTCTGCCTCTCGCTTGTCGTTCGGCAAAATCCCCTTACTCAAGAATCGAGCTATTGGGGTCATCCAAGTTTCCGGTGTCTCCTCTATGCACATGACGCCGGTTCTATACAGATTGCTCACCGTCTAGGTAAGAGTGTTCTACTTCCTCCAAAAATATTCTTTGGGGTAAATTCCCACTCCGATGTTGCTAGCTTGGATAATGCGTCGGCTAAAGCATTTTGCAACCTGGGAATGCGTTGTATAGAGAAGACCTCGAACCTTTTAATAATTTTCCGATCCACATCCAAGTATTTCGCCATACTAGGATCCTTTGCTTCATAGACGCCTGCGACTTGATTCACCACCAGCTTGGAATCTGTTCTTGCTTCCAGCGTCCTAACGTCCTATGACTCTGCTAGCTTCATTCCGGCAATTAATGTTTCATAATCAGCTGCGTTGTTTGTGGCTGGAAATTTGAATCGTAGAGCGTAATCTAGGCGCGCTCCTCCTGGGCTAGTTAAGATCAACCCGCCCCACTCGCTGTGGCTGTGGAAGATCCATCAGTATATAGATACCACGTAGCTGGTGCCGGTGTTCTCCCCGAGGTATTCGCCATTTGATTCATCTCTGGTTCCCCCATTTGTGAGAGGTCGGGGATAGGTGTCATCGTTTCCACCAGGAAATCTACTAGCACCTGTGCTTTAATAGCTGGCTTGGGTAGCTAGTGAATGTCGTACTCGGATAACTCTACCGCCTATCTAACCAGTCTGCCAGAAGCCTCTAATTTCGATAAGATATGCTTTAGCGGGTGGTTTGTTAGTACCTGAATGGTGTAGCCTTGGAAATACGGTCGGAGTCTTCGTGCGGAGAACATTAGGGCTAGTGCTAGTTTTTCACATTCTGAATATCGTGTTTCTGCATTTCACAGGATCTTGCTGACGTAGTATACGTTTAGCTTCGCTCCAGCTGACCGCCGGACCAGGACCGAACTTACTCCCGCTGGTGAGACCGCTAGGTATAGGTACAGAATCTCCCCTGCTTCAGCACTGGAGAGCACTGGGGGTGTTGTGAAGAATTTCTTTATGTTGTCAAAAGCACTCTGACATTCTTCATTCCAGACAAATGTTTTGTTTGCAGACCCTGGCCACCCAATGGTAGCCACTTTCTTCTTGAAGATGGAGAAAAATAGCTTGCATCGATCTCCTAGTTTTGATACGAATCGTCCCAAAGCTATTATTCTCCCTGCCAGCCGTTGTGTTTCTTGGATATTGGTCGGAGGAGGCATGTTCAGTATGTCAGAGACCTTCTCCGGGTTGGCTTTGATCCCTCTATTAGAGACAATGAAGCCTAGAAACTTGCCCGAGGAAACTCCAAACGAGCACTTCTCCGGATTCAAGCACAAACCTGCTTTCATCATGAGGTCGAACGCTCGTTGTAGATCCTTGAAGATGATTTTCTTTCCTCCAGCTCTTGACTAGTAGGTCATCCACATATGCCTCCAATGTTTCTCCTAGTTCGCTTCTGAAAATGATATCCATTACCCGCTGGAAAGTAGCTTGGGCGTTTTTTAGGCCGAAGGGCATAACCTTATAGTAATAGGTGCCTTCCTTGGTAACAAAAGCGGTGTTCGGTGCATCTTTCTCATTCATTTTTATTTGGTTATAATCGCTATAGGTATCCAAGAAAGATAATCGCTCGTATCCGCATGTAGAGTCCACCAGATAATCAATGCGCGGCAAAGGATAATTATCCTTTGAATAGTGTTTATTTAAGTCAGTAAAGTCTACACACATATGCCATTTACCATTCGACTTTTTGACCATAACTACATTTGCTAACCAAGAAGTCAATTGAGCTTCGTCAATGAATAATGCGTCGAGCAGCTTTTGCACCTCAGTCCTCGCTACCATCCTCTTCTCTTCCGAATAGCTCCGGAGTAGTTGCTTGACAGGCCGAACGTTAGTCAAAAGATGCAGTTGGTGGGTGGTGATCTTTGAGTCCACGCCAACATATCCGACGGCTTGCAGGCGAACATTTTCGCATTCTTCTGCAAGCATTGTGACTTCTCCTGCTCTTCTTCTTATAGCGTGGATCCTAGTTGAATTATCCATCGGGGTTCTGTCTCGTTTAGGGACAGCTTCAACATTTCTTCTACTAGTGCGCTCCAATCGGTTCGGTCTCTGAGATCGATCTCCACATTGGCCGCTATTTGAATAGATTTGCTCTTCATTCCGGAGACAAAGCATCTTCTCGCTGCCTGCTTTTGCCTCTAACTTCGTCAATCCCACTCTGTGTTGGGAACTTCATCTTCTGGTGGTATATGGACACCGCCGCTTTCAGGTCGTGAATTGTCGGTCTGCCCAAGATCACATTGTAAGGTGAATTGGCCTCTACCACAACAAATGATATCGGATAGTCCGTTGGTTAGGGAATTCTCCGATAGTGACCCACAATAGCAGGACCCCTTTCGGAGTTAATGATTCGCCGGAGAAGCCTATCAATGCGTGTTGCAAGCTTCTAAGAAATCGGTTGTCATGCCCATGGCCAGGAATGCCTCCCAGAATACGACATCTACCGCACTTACCCCACCGTTACCAGCACTCGTTCCACTTGCGCATCCGCCATAATTATTGAAATAAGAAGTGCGTCATCATGAGGTAAGAAAACGCCTACTAAGTCTTCAGCGCCGAAAGAGATTCTGTCTTCCGCAAGGTCCGCCACCCTTTTCTTTTCATTCGAAATTGGCAAACTTCCTTGCCGAACGCTTTCTTTTCCCTTTTATTCATGCTTGCATAAGAGGGTCCGCCTAGGATGCAGTGAACTCTCTGTATTGCCATCAATGGTTGGGGAAAACGCTCCTTCACCACTTGCTTGGGCTCTTCTCAATCGGGAGAACGTTGTCTCCTGACCTCTTCTACAAACTTAGGCGGTCTCCTCAGGCTCCTCGATCGCTGTCTCTCTGGACTGCGTGTCCTCCGTCTCTGAGGGCTCCGTATCCTTCCCCTTTAATGATGCGGACTCGACGATTTTCGCCGTCTCCAAGCGGACTCCTTCGCTGCACCTTCCGCCGTTTTGAGGTGGTGTTGCAGTTGTCTGCACTCCACAGTGGAATGAGTATTGGAATTGTGGATTTCGCAGAAGACTTGGCTGTCAACTCTGGATTTCGCTCTAGTTTCGCCTTGGCCCCCTAACCGAGAGTTAACACTTCCATCGGAGTGTTTGCTTAAGGCGACTTGAAAGTGAATCGCGGAGTGTTGCCGTTCTTGTCTTCTTTCTTTGTGTTCGCTCCCCTTGTTTCAGCAGTCTTCTTCGTCTCCTTCTTCTTGTCCTTATCCGCAGCAGATAAGGCGTGATCTAACTTGATTCTCGCATTGATTCTTGCATGCATATCTTGAGAATCTGTGGGAGGGTTCTCAAAGATCTGTTCCCGCATTTTTGGATGCCGGATCCCAACCTGAAGGGCCGCCATAATGACTGTCAGGTCCACGTTACGGACCTTTCCTCTTTCTTCATTAAATAGCTTGAATAATCCGCCAAGCTTTCGTTTTCTTCTTGAATCACTGACAGCATAATTCAGCTGTCTTGATAGATCATTGTATTGGAGTAGAAGTTGGTGATGAACGCCTTCTCCAATTGAGAAAAGTTATCCACCGAAGCTTGCGGAAGATTCTTCCACCAGAATTTGCGGATCCGATCAAAGTATTGTCGAATGCCAAGCAGCATAGTTCGTCCGACGCCCATTTGAATCGCATTGCAGCTCGATACTTCTCGAAATGGGACTCAGGGTCTCCAGTACCATCAAAATCTTTGAGTTTTGGAAGTTTGAAATCGGTAGGTATCAAAGTCTCCAGGACTCTTTCGGTAAGAGGCGAACGCTCGTCACCTGTGTAACCAGGGAGAGGACCAACGGTAAACGTTCTACCACTTTGGTTCGCCGGCCTGTTTGATTGTGTTTCCTCCGCCGGGAGCCCAGCGGCTACAACTGGGGCTTCTTGTCTTCTGTCCGCCTGCCTGCGCAAGGGTGAACTTCTTGCTTCTTGCTCTTGCGGCGCTTCAGCACCTTGCTCTCAGCGTTTCGTGCTTCGCCCTGGGAGAGGCAAGCATCTGCGAGCTCCCAGCCTATTCCATACATTGAGGTGGTTGCCGCTGTCCGCCTGCTGCTCCGATCGGGGTGCAGTCGGATTAGTTGAGGCCGCGGTGAGCATCGCCCGAATCTCACTGCGAAAGTGATCAAAATCATCCCGGGTGAGAGGCGCTGGCACTGGTTGCGCAACCGTTGGCCCGTTCGAACTGGCTTGTTGTTCTTGAAGATCATCAGTGCGGTTACGGTTGCGACCACGGGTTGCTCGGGCTAGGTTCTGGGGTTGATTTTGATAATATCGTTGTCAACCCTCCGGCCAAACAGAGTCGTATCGTATTTGTCCAACCAGCCAATGCTACAACTACAATAGCAGGAGGCATAAAAACGCAAATTATCCATAAGTGGTGATTGTCAACCATAAAAACTAACAATCACTAATCACACAGACATAATAGTATAATAGTACCATTGATAAATAACAATAGCAACCATTGGAACTAAGATATTAAATGAGATTGTAAAAGCAAGCATTTCCACTTACCTCCAAAAGTAGTATACTCAAAAATTAAGAAGTAAAAATCAAAAGTTAATGTCCAACATCGAAGTACAACATTATGAGATGACAGTTTCATTAAAGTATAACTTACAAGTACAATTTCTTAAGACAAATTGGTACCAATTCAAAAGGAAATCTTAAACTTAAAATTCAAGACTGAATTATGATCTAACTATTGCTCAGTTTAATCCCACTGAGCTAGACTGAAGTATAACATTATTAGATGACATTTTCATTAAACTATCATTTATATAAGTACATTCTTAATACGTATATTTGGTCCATTTGAAAAGGAAATCTTAAACATAAAACTGCTAGAATCATTACTGATCTAATGATTGCTCAGTTTATCTACTGCTACCTACACCTTGTTAAATGTCAACTTGGGAACCAAAGGCCTAGTTAGATTTAGTCCGGATCAACATTAAAAAGCTTATAACTTCTTCCAACGTGTTTTCACCCTTTATCTAAAAATTTCCAGAAAAAAGATCCATGCGCCTTCAAAAGTTATATAAAAGATAGTATATATGACAAACTTTCAAGATCAGCAAGATAAAAACAAAAATATACTTTCAAGTAAGAATAAAATTTAATAAACATTGAAAAGAAACTTAACGCGGCCAAAGAGTCAAGATAAAGAGAGTTTTACGCAAGGGGCCTTACTTCCTAGAAGAAAAACAAAAAAAAAAAAAAAAAATTCTGGTAGAGGAAGCTCTCACTTGATGTAGCAATCCTTTGCTTTCTGATACAGCAACTGTAAACAAGATTCCCACTACTACAATTGCTCCACTTCAGCAAGTAAAAATGGCATCGTTAACTATCGAAGATAAAGGAACTGGGAGCGTCCGGACCAGAAAACCTAAAAGATAATAATGTCCAGTTGTCGCAAATTTTCAACGCTCATTTCCCGCACTTGTCTTGCTCTGAGAGAGAACATGGAAAACATAAAGTCCTATTAAAAGTAACCAAAGCATGGTTTCTCAAAAGTAGTAATTAATCGGATATGAACTTGTGGTAAATACATCAACGGTCAACCGCAACGCAAAATATTCGATCACAAACATCTTAAGGCATTACCTACTGCTATTCTCAAAATGTCTTCACAACAAATATAATTTGGCGTAGAGCAATGTGAAAAGGTGATTTCTCAACGAACAGCTTTGGAAGGAAATAATAGAGGATAAACTATAACAAACTTAAATCAGAATCTCTTGTATTAACTGCAGATATGGAATCTCAGAAGTTAACCTTGACAAAGCTAAATTTCTTTTTACCTACGTAGATGGTTCACATTTATAACTTAAACATTTTGAGAACCTACCACTCACTCCTTATAAAGGACTTTAGATTCAAGAACCTGTGGGTTTATTTGGTCTTACCTTCTAGATTATTGAGCGACTCCAATAGAGCTAAATCTTGGGACTTGGCCAAAGACGACAAGTTAATCGAGCTGCAAAAGATGCTGAATGACGTAGGGAATTATCCTACTCACAACTCACAAGAAACAAATATCATATATCCTTAGCATCCTGATCTGGAAATACCTAATCACAGCATCTACACACTATTTAGGAGAGTAGACCCAACTCACCCCCTAATACTGAAACGCTTGTAAGGAACGAACAGCTGTTTCTTAACAACTCGAAGTTTTAGAGATAGAGTAGTGGATTTATTTCAAGTAACCAATAATTTGAGAGAAGACCGATCAGCAATCCATTTTAGTGTTCATGTCTAAGACAACCTTTATTTTAGAAGACGGAGGATATGCATCACCTTTAAGCATAGGTGCAGCTAGCACTTTTATAAACAAATGCTTGCAAACGAAGTGCAACATCCATTCAGCACCATGTTATGTTAACCAGCAGTTAAATTCTTAACTATTCAGAAGAATTCTACCTTTCACACCAACTTGACAGCCAACATCGTTGGAGTCTTAACTTAGAAAGCGCACCAGTGATGTCTTCCCTACAACCCACAACATTCACCTACAGAAAAGTAACATCAGGAGCAGTCAGGTCTAAAAAGGCTATCACTATAATCAGACTTTTCTGACTTATAAGTATGCTTGTCAATCATATAGCCTATGGCTGGAAGGTTTTAAAGCTTAACAATAAATTCTGAGCAAATGCTCCCTGAACTACAAGAAACCAAAAGCTTCTTTATACATAAATCAGAAAGATAATAATCCCATTGTCTGGGTGGAAGGCTTGAAGGTCTAGGTACCATGCTGTGTGCACGAATAGTCCAAACGATCGGCTTAGGTGAGGGGTTTTCTCTTCGTTATCATTATGAATTCTATATCAAACAGAGAACTTTAGACACAACCTCCGCAGTAAATGCTACGGATTAATACCTGAGCTTCCGATGATGAGAATCAACACCTGGCCGCATTGCTGGTCGCGCTGCCGTTTGATCTTTATGGTTGCAATCCTTTACCTCGTCAAAACTTCAATCTTTTTTCACCCCAATTTGACATGAAATATGCAGGGCATCACAGTAGCAGCAACTACGGAGGTGTGAGATCTGCCAAACTAGAGACAGGTGAAAGAGACACCTCCTTCAAAGAGAGAGAGAGTGAATGTAGCTGGATTGGTCGATAGGAATTTGGGAATATGCTAAAGTTGTTCGATTCAGCATATGGGTTTGTAAGGATGTATGGAAGGGGAAAACTAGCATTTTGTTATCCAAAAGGAATCACATTTTCTCCTTGCAGTAAGAAACTGCGAAAGTATTCCAAAACTCAGTGTATTAGCTTTCGCATAATTTCCACTTACATCCGAGCTCAGCGCTGAGGTCAATACTACTAACTCACTGCTAGTTATCTATGTATAAGGTACCCTTGGCTCCTGAAAACCCTTTGGTCTTAAATAGTGCCATACGAGCCTATATCAAAATACAAAAGAAAAAGAATCAAAATTTACATGCATTACATATAAATACTAAAAAAAAATAAATAAACATAGAAAATTCGGAAATTTACATGTAATACATAATCAGGCTACCTACCCAAAAGGCTTAGGATTCTTCTGTTTGAGTGGGAGCATGGGTCGGCAACCACCTGTGGTTATCTAATTCAATGATCGCACAAAAAATGAAGCGATTACTGACAAAGTTTTCTAGATAATCTCAACAACAAACATTCATTACACTGGAAAATATGAAATATAAGTTCCTCAAATTAAGCTTAGAAAAATAACCTAAGCAGTTAGTAAGAGTTTTAGAGCATTATTGACAAAAGTACTTACAACTTTAGAAGACAACAGCTACCAAAACATCCTTTGGGCATCAATTAATTCCACAAACACAAAAAGAAAGAAAAGCCAAAGACAACACGCGCTCACGACTTGAGTGTTTAATCTACTAAATACACTGATCAAAACCAAAACAAAAGCACAATAACGGAAATGAGATTTTGTAGTTTGATAATTCCCTTTTTTTATATTGAAATATTACGACATACAATCTAAAGTGTCATGCAGGAAAGCAAATCCGTTTCCATAAACATACTATACTATCCACGCATGCTTTCAAAAACAAAAATAGAAGCTGCGAATTAGCCATAGTCAGTAAACACAATACCAATAACATACAAAAGCATAAGGAACGTACAGCAAATTAAACGAAATGAAAAGAAAAACAGCATACGTGATAAACTATCTTCTGTTGGCTATAAATAAAAATCAAGTATATAAACGGAGTCGGGTAAGCATTAAAGGAAAGTAATCAATTTCAAAACATTTGCAATGTATACAAAACCAAAAAAAAGAAGAAAAGAAACAATGATATCCAATATATAGTGGAGACCTCGAATAAGGGGTTCAATTGTAGAATGGTTATGTATAAAGCTAGCAAACAAAACTTTGGTGGGATTCTATTATATTCACAAAGAAGATGTACGACCAATTAGCTGCGTGACTTTTGTTTTCGACGTCTCCCCTTCTTGGTATAAATGCAAAATTGTTTAAAGAGCAATACAATATATGTAGATTATAGATAACGTTTTCCTAATTTACTCTGTACAGGCTAATGGATACACGTCAAATTGCAAAGGGAAATCGCATCTGCTCAAAAACCTAACAAGCAAAATATAAACTTTTTCTGAAATACACGCTTTCCCTAGTCCAAATGTTTATGAATTGAGTGAGCTATTATGTTTTTAAATCTATATCGCAGCTGAAACCTAGAAAATGTCGAAAAGTTCTCTATTTCTTTGGACTGCTTAATTTCGTGAGAAGAGAAATGAACAATCAATATGATATATAAACCACACCTCAATAAAATTATATCATGACTAAGATTGTTTTCCTGTCGTTGGCCGCGGTATGTCGGGGATCTACATTAACAGCAATTTGGACTGGGTTACGGCGGGCTTCGTACATCTATTTTTTTTATATATAAAACAACATCGAAGCGGTATGTACGTGCCAGCAGGTAAAGATGGCACTGTTCATTTCGTGTCGACCGTTTCCTTGGCATGGCCGAGACAACAAAATGGCTTTCGTCTCCGTGTTTGGCACAGATCCCTACGGATCTAGCACGTGCTGGGCGGCATCGAGCGTGCCACCCCTGCACGTAAAATGGTGTGACTAACACATTATTTTTCTTCTAATTTGTATATCCCATATCAATATAAGATAGAATATGATATATGCAACCTGTATGCAATCTCAACAAATTCTAATCTACTTTATTAGTTCAAAAGAGTAAGACAGCAACCTGTATGCAATCTCAACAAATTCTAATCTACTTTATTAGTACAAAAGAGCAAGACAGCAACCTAGGCCTATTTTCCTACCACCTTCCTCAAGATTCTTATGCTAGTCAACAATCCATTAATATTTTTGTTTATGTTACAGCATAACGCATAGGTTCTGACTCTCATGGATTTGCAGCCGGATAGCCGTGCCACCTTCTCTTTCTCCAAGGTCCATGTGTTAAGAACTTAAGGTTATCCTCACTGTAGGGCAGTGGGGATCAACCTTTAGAAGTTCGTAGATATTTTGGGATGTTCGTAAATATTTGTATGTATTAAGAGCATTCTGAAATATTAATAAATGTTCTGGAATGTTTGTAAGTGTTCTTGAGTATTCTGAGGTGTTTGTGAGTGTTCTACATAATTTTGGAATGTTTTAAAATGTTCGTGAATGTTTTGAGATATTCATAAATGTTTGTAATGTTCTAGATAATTTTATATTCAAACTCTAAATAATTTAATAGTTTTATTTTTGAATAATAAAAAAATTACATATAAAAAACACCACACACACACACACACACACACACACACACACACACACACATATTATATATATATATAATCAAGTGGGGTCATTTGACCCCACTTGCTATATGTTGGATCCGCCCTTGGTGAGGGGTGTGCATACAAGGGTCCCTTGGCTCACCAAAACCTCTAGCCTCTGCACTGGTGCCATAGGGACCTATAGCAAGTGAAAAAAAAATCAAAAGTTAAATGCATAAAATTATTATTTGCTCAGATAGAAGAATAACTAAGTCTCTACCATAGCAGGTTAAAAGTGGACTCCTGCTCTCCAAAACCTCTGGCAATCTACAATGTGTCTTTTTGCAAAACGTACAACAAAAAAAAAAGTAGGAAAATATATAAAAAATCTTACCATCATTAATATAAAAAATACAATTTGCTCAATAGATGAAATAATTGAGTTAGCATTCTTCACTAATAAAGTAAATACATGCAAAAAAAGAGAGTCTACACAAGACAACTTACAAGAGATGAAGAAAACTTCTTTTTGTGCATTCATGCATGAAATCATAAAAAGAGAAAGAAAAGTAGAAAGATAAAAGCATTACCTATTGGGCATGATTTAGTAATACCCAAGATACAAGACTAAAGAAATGAAACAGAGTGACAAAAGTAAAACCATGATCTTACATGATAATTTTCAAATGTTTAGATATAAAGGATTACAATATTCAATAAACATCAACTCTAAATACATGCACGCTTTAAGAAAGACGAGAAAAAGAAAACAATGCCAATCAACCATAATCCAGTACCAATATAACATTATAACAAATCTTAAGTAAAAGCAAGTACAAATATAAAAGGTAGGATTCAGGAAAGCAATCACTTTTCCGATAACATTCGCATGCATGCTAAAAAAAAGGAAAAAGGAAATAGAAACAAACACTACCAACCCGCGACTATTTGGTAACGGTACCACAAAATGCAAAGCCAAAAGAGAAACATAAAGACAATCAAAATATCATGAGGAAAACGTAAAAATTAAAACTGCAACCTGAGATGATCATCCACTTCATTGCTACAAAAGAGTTATAACAACATATAAAAGTAGTAAGATAGAAGCCAATAAGATTATGGCTAGTGACCTACCATATAAGCTACCGTCACATCTGCTGAAGCGTGAATCTGGCTTAGTCCAAGAGAATCAACACATGAAAGCATAAGCACATGTAGGGTAATGGGAAAAACTGAACCCCCACCTACAGCGGCATACGAACCAGGGACGTCTGGTTTCTGAGCCTGTGCGTCTATTGGTCGGCTCGACTCAACCTCACTCCCCTAAATATTGGACATGAAAAGGCTTGCATTAACTCTAGCAACTCCATAACCTAAAGAACATAGGAGGTGCATACTTCAAAGTACCAATAATGTGTAAAAAAAGAGATTGGCAATCCTTGCCGCGTTCTTGTTCTCATAATCCCTATACCTCCCACAACGAAGTACCTGTCATGCATCACATTTATGAAACTAGCATGATGCTCCTTATACAAGCAAATGCTGGCAAATGAATTGCAACTTCCATGCGGCAATTTTATGTAACAGGTACTTAAATTCTGAAGTATTCAAGAAGAATTCTACCTTCACAACAACTTTACAACCAACACTAATGTTGGCGATGGGCAGGTAGAAGCTGAACCTTTAAAAATTAGATACATCAGTATTATCTTCCTTACAAGTACAACATTCATGGAAAAATTAGTTAGGAGCAAAAGATGTGAATGTACATAGAATTCTACTACTTACAAGAAATAATAGAGAGAGATAGGATTTTTAAAAGAGGCATACACAAGCAGAAATACACAGAAGGATGAGGTTCAAGTAAACCATCTTACGTAAGGAACAAACATCATATATCCTTAGCATCTTGATCTGGAAATACAATCACACAGCGAATAAACTTCTATGTTTTTAAATTCACATCATCATATATCCTAAAGTGCAAAAGGGCTTGTCTAGTGCTCCACATCATCTGAATTATATGGTACAAAATTCACCGTGACTCATTATACCAATTTAGAAGAGTTACAATACGAATCTTATGAAATCCAAGTTTAACCAAGTTATCAATATATGTATAATTTAAAAGAGAAGTATCAAGAAAGTTCCATTGTCCCTACCTTATAATATAATTCCGGTACATTACTTGGTATTACTCCAACTGCAGCTATTAATGTTAAATTTATTTTGTCTAAAGATCAATGAGAGTAAGTGAACTACACATGACCACCATAATGTTGGCATGGTGAGGAGTAAAATTCATCAGCCTCATAATGCTTGTTAATTTTTAAAAAAAAAAAAAAATTTTAAAAAAAAACCTATATTGTTATCGACAGAATGAAGGGTAGGAGGCAAATCCGTTACCTTGTGACCATAACCATTGTCTTGTCCGCATGAGACAAATTGCTGGTGTAAGAAGTACCTATAGAAGGCTAGACAAATATGAGTCCAATGACAAAATGAGAGTGGCTTCATAGTGTCGAAAGAAAGAGCCATAGTCTCCCAAGGCGGAAAACATCATAGCAGTAGCAAGGAGCTTAGAGACCTGCACATAAGTAAAATAAAACAAGGTTTAAATTATATGATCAAGTAATGTATAGAACCTCTGAATGTAAATTATGAGACACTGGGAGCTATGAAGCACGGACAGGGCTTCGGGGACACGACACGTCACGGACACAGGGACTCAACAATTCTCAAAAAAGCATGGACACGACATGGTGAGGATACGGTAATTTTTTTAATGTTGTATGTATCAATTGTATTAAAATATAAAGATGTGATTATGTAGATAAAGATATTTTTGTTTAGAAATTTCACTAGTTAGTCAAAATTTCATGATTGGTGACAAGCTTCCAAAGAGATTTAGTAGGATCTTCCTCTTGTAAATTTTGACCATCACTATTTCTGTTTGTAATTCGGAAGTCATTCTCCTACAATTTAACAATTTCAATAGTTAACTTACACTCTTAATTTAAATCTAAAGACTACACACCCTATCAACAATTTAATTTAAACCTCAACCCTATCAACAATTTAAACCTAAACCCTAGCAACAATTTTACAAACATACACTACAACTTATGGACTTAGAGCCAACAGTTCAACATATTACTTATGATTTACATAAAAAATCAACAATATAAGATGATTCAACAATTTAGTACGAAATTTTAAATAAAAATCCTAACCTAGGTCGCGGCCGGAGAGAAGCAGAGATGCAGCGCCCGCGGCGAGAAGATGGGTGAGGAGGCATGACGCTGGCGATGACGAGAGGTTTCGGCGTCGGTGAGGTCGGCAGCGACGGCGAGAATCAAGAGTCACGAGACTCGCGACGTGCGGGTGAAAATTAGAGTCCGCGAGGTTAAGGGTGAACAGGCGCACGTTTATTTTTTTTTAGTTAACAGGCGCTCGCGGCCTAGACGCGGGGGCGCGTGCGGCCCAGAAGCGTTGGGCCGCGTCCAGGCGCGCCCTCACAAATCTGGGCTACGTCTGGACCTATTTGGAGTCTAGGACGCGGCCTGGCCCCGTCGGACACGAATCCAGGTCGTGTCCCGGATGCACCCGCGTTAGATACACGTCGATCGCGGATTCGGCTACCCAAATAGAAAATCCGTGCTTTAGAGGCTGGGAGAAGTTACCTTCAAAATTTAAGAAATCGCATGAATGTCCTATTCAATATGTTTAAGAACCACATAATCTGCACATCTAAAATTGTACATACAAAGGCCCATTAAGGGCCCTCTACAATGTTGCCATATGGAACTATAGTAGAAAACAAACAAAACAAAAAGGCTCAAAATTTACATGCGTTACATACAAAAATACTTAAAAAATAAAACATAGGAAATTCAAAATTTACATGCATTACATATCACGATTTATTTGTTCAATGGTGGAATATGAATCGGTGTCACCCGTGATTTATGTGTGCAATGGTCGTACAAAAGTGAGCCGATTACGGGCAAAATTCCCCATGATAATCTCAAAAAAATTCATTATCAATGTAAATATAAGTTGCTAAATTTAAGCGAAAATAAACGGAGTCTTCCTGACCATTAGTCAGATATTAAGCAATTCAGTAATACAAACAAAGAAAAAACTACAAGGGAGTCAACATGTCAACAACTTTATATGAGAAGACAATAGCTACCAAAACATCCATTGTTTTATGAATCGGTGCCACCCGTGATTTATGTGTGCAATGGTCGTACAAAAGTGAGCCGATTACGGGCAAAATTCCCCATGATAATCTCAAAAACATTCATTACAATGAAATATAGGTTGCTAACATTTAGCAGAAAAATAAACGGAGTCTCCTGAGCTATTAGTCAGATATTTTAGCATTCAAGTAATACAAACAAAGAAAAAACTACAAGGGAGTCAACATGTCAACAACTTTATATGAGAAGACAATAGCTACCAAAACATCCATTGTGCATCAATGCATACCTCAAACACACACAAAAAAAAAAGAAAGAAAGAAAGAATAATATACAAAAAAGAAGATGCACTACAAATTGGTCATAAACTAGTGAAAAACAGGTGATACAAAACCAAAGCAAAAGCATAATTAAAACAGAGGGAGAAAAATAAAAGTGTACTTGATACTTACCTTATCTTTTATATAAATGATTACCACATATAAAGGAGTAAATTGCAATTTTAGAAAGTAATCTATTTCCAAAAACATCAACTATACTTACATGCATGCTTTCAAAAAAAGAAAATAAAAGAAAAGAACTTCCAATTACCCACAGTCCAGTAACAACACCACAAGATATAAAACATAAAGAGATGCATACAGCGAATCTAAACAAAAGGAAAACGAAAGTGCATACATTTGAGAACTATCATTTTCAGCTATAGAAAGAGCAAGTCCAGCATATAAAAGAGTCAGGTAGCATTCCATAAAGTAATCATTTTCCCAGAAACATTTGATGCATGCAAAACTAAAAAAAAAAAAAGCCTACCAATTCGCCACAATCTAGTAACAATACCCAAGATTCAAAACCAAAATAGAAACATACAGGAAAAAAAAACCACCACCTCACATACTAATCTACTCCATTGGTGCAAAAGAGTAATAACAATATATAAAAGGAGTAAGATGAGAACCTAGCCCTCCGAAGCTACTGATCAAAGCGGGTTTGAACGGTTTAAGAAGCCGTTGCTCCTCGTCTTCGTCTTCTGAGAGGAAGACCGCCGGTTCACCACGGAAAAGAGAAGGTTTCTTCCTATCACATGTGATGTTGAGAGCCTGAAGAATTGCCGTGAACGATTTATTGAATGGCTGGCGGCGTTGCCGGAGGGCGGGCCGTAGCTGTCCTCCCAAGATAGCTAACACCTCATTTTGTAATGTAACGACACAGCCACAGGGGGTCATGCTGACCAATTGCACATATTCAAACTCCATTATGAACTACTCAAACAACAAGCATGCCCATAACCATTTACGGCAATATTATATTTCCCTAAAGTGCAAAATGGCTTGTCTAGTGCTCCACATCATCTAAATTATATGGTACGAAATTCACCGTGACTCATTATACCAACTTAGAAGAGTTACAGTGCGAACATTATGGAATCCAAGTTTAACCAAGTTATGAACATATGTACAATGTGAAACAGACGCATCAAGATAGTTCCTATGCTCCCTTCCTTATAGTACAATTCCGTCAATTACTTTGTAATTACTCCAACCGCGTCAGCTATTAATGTTAAATGTCTGTCTAAAGATCATGAGAGTAAGCGAACTACATATGACCACCCATTAATGTGACATGACGAGGTGATAAAATCCTCAGCCTCATATGCAGTAAATTTTAAAATAATAATAACAATAATAATGTTATCGACAGAATGAAGGGTAGGAGTGCAAATCCGTTACCTTGTGACCATAACCATTGTCTTGTCTGCATGAGACAAATTGCTGGTGTAAAGAAGTACCTATAGAAGCTATGAAAATATGAGGCCCAATGACAAAATGAGAGTACTCAGATGTCGAAAGACAAAGCCAAAGTCTCCCAAGGTGGATAACATCATAGCAATAGCAAGGAGCTTAGAGACCTGCACATAAGTAAGTAAAATAAAACAAGGAATAAATTTATGTTTAAGTAACGTACATAACCTTTGAACGTCAAAGGATATATCAAACAACTAGTAATAAAACAACAACATATCTCGAACCTTGCTGAAAAATGAAGGCAACTCCCTGGCGAGAATGAAGGCCTTCTTCAACAACCAAGATACAACATCAAACATAGTGCCATTGGACAGTGAACAGCATGATGAAAATTTTTGTTAATATTTCGACTATATAATTATTCCTATGAAGAAGAGGAGATAAATACTTAATGAAAGCATTGCATTTAGAAGAACCTGCTGTCCGTTAAGCCATGGCTCTTCAAGAAAACGAATCAACAGCTTCAAAGTAGAATCAAGTCAACTAAAAGTGTCCAATGATAAGATTGATAAAACATTTAGTAGGAAATGTAGTTTCATTGAATGGTTTTGGTTAAGAACAAAAAGACATACCGCCTGAACAAATTACATACTTCATGCAAACAAAAATTCTCACAAGCACCTAAGCATCCGGCCTGAACAAAAACATTGTCAAAGCATATATTTGAAAAAAAATCAGAAATTGTTCAAAATCGAAGAAATCTACAAATAAACTTTTTTTTGGTCATACAAGCTAAACAATTTTAAAGATGCCCAAAAGTACACCATAAACAACTTACCTAATCATACATAGAAGCTGAAAGGTACACACTCTAATGGTAAAATTCTGTTTCGGATAAATTATATCTTCACTGGCCACCTTCCAAACTGTTTGATAGAAAGCATATTGGTCTTGAAAGAGCACATTTATCACAAGCAAAATCACCAATCTTTTTGCCATTCTGCTTAGGTTGACTCAGCAGCAAATTTGCCATACACTCAATACTTAGGATAACAGAATTATCATGAAGAGTTAATCCTACATTTTTAACAGCACCTGCATATTAATGATACGCTAAATAACGTCCTTTCATTACTTTCAACATAGAATTGTTGAATTAGTTCTCCTAGTCTTAGCTGGAGCATTACGCATTTAGTTTCTTCGACATGCATTTGCTTTACCGGTCATTTTCCCAACTTCTCTAAGACGAATTCCTCCTCAATATCATCAGGAAAAACCGCATATTTTAATTGCTTTTCTCCATCTACAGATGAAGCACAGGTGCTCCACCTGAACCTTAATGCAGATAGAGGTGATGAACAACTCTGTAGACTTGCTACTTTTTCTTTGTGAATCTGAGATTTGCGGGTAGTGCAGACCTACATTTCTGGTTTCAAACAGAACATATGGAGACCCTTAATGTCCATATCATCAAGCTTGACTACATGATCAGAATCTCTTGTATTAACTGCAGATACGGGAATACAAGATTGTGGGAACTAAGTTGGAAAAAGCGGAAGAGAGGAGAAACTAACATTAGAAAATCAATCTGATAGTGTTCTCAGAAGTTAACTGACAAGCAAAATTTTCTGTTAACCTACATACATGGTCTACATATTAATAATTGAACATTTAAGAACTATGACTCATCCTTATAAAGGACTTAGAATTTAGAATTCTTGTCGATTATTTTGTCTTTCTTCAAGATTATTGAGCGACTCCAATAGAGATAAATCTTGGGATTGACCATAGACAAACAAGTAAATACCAAATACCGAGCTGCAAAAGATTAATGTAACATAGAATTCTCGCTACTCTCAAGAAAAGAATAGAAGAGAAGAAGAGAGGATTTTTAAAGCGACATACACAAGCAGAAATACACAGAAGAGAGGTTAAAGTAAACCATCTTACATAAGGAACAAATATCATATATCTTAGCATCTTGATCTGGAAATACAACCACACAGCAAATAAACAATCTATGATTTGGTATTTATGCATAAACTGCCTCACTGGCAGTTTCTGCTTAATAGTTAGTTTTTAAATTTCTAGCCCATACGGAAGTACCATGCAAGAACAATTGCACTAATCATCAAGATGGGTTTCAGTAATGTATCCTACTGGAATCTCAGGACTCCGCTGCTCGAGCAAGGAGGATTACCTTTGAGCTTCTCCACCTCCTCTCTTAACATCTCTAGCGCATGGCTTGCCGTCAGGGCTGATGGCAGCGTCTAAGTACAACAGAGGACCGCTGGATCCTGACTTGCGAAATTTAACGAATGTGATGCCGAATCCATCTGAATCCTCAACTCCGTATGACCGCAACAGAACATGAAGATCAATGAATTTCAAGAACGTAAACAACCAAACCCAAAGTTTGAAGAGGTTTGAAGAGCGAGAGAAGGAGACTTACAGAACGTTGGAAGCGAAACTGAAAGATGTTATGGTGGCTGAGGTTGAATTTTCTTGAAGAACGCCGCCTGCGAAACGACAGCTCGTGGCTGCGAGAGCGGCAGCGACAGAGGTTGAGATTTCCGTAGGTGATGGGGAGACGTTAAAAGGTTAGGTTCAAGCCATGGAGGACGTGAAGGGTGATCATTAGCTCTGCTGAGGGAAGAATGGAAAGATGAAAATAAGGAAGAAAGGTAAAGACGAAGATGAAAAATTGGCAGCGGGGCGAAATGGGGTTTGATTTGCTTGCTAATAAAGCTTTGGATTTAGGACGTAAGGCGGCTAGGGAAGGATAAACAGGTGGAGATTAAGCTTGGCTCGGACTGGCTTGGACCAGCCTAGGGATCCGGTGGGCCAAATTTCAGCCAGATTGGGTCCATAAATTAAACTTATTCGACGACTTTATATTTCACGGCAATTAATCAAGGGTTTCTTTTATACAAATCTTGATAAAAAGATACTGTAGATTACGCAAGCAAGCATATTGCTTTGCTGCTGTAGATTACTTGTCCAGTAACCACGCCACTAAAAAAATTTATTAAAATTCAATAATTCATATAATTAATAAAATTTAGGAGTATATCTTAAAAAAAAAATCAACATTAAAAATTATAAATTTTAATAAGATCTGTAATTTTAATGTTAAATTTTTTTTTTTCTAATAAATATTTTGGGGCTCCAAATTTTAACGGCCTTAAGACGCATTTCAGAAATAGTCTTTAAACCCATTAGAAACCTATTAAACTTTGAAACTCAATAACATCTATTCAGAAATGTCTTTTAGAAAAAAAAATTAATATAAAAATTGTGGATCTTATTAAAATTTATAAATTTCGTGTTGAAAGTTTAAAAAAAAAAAATCCTAAAGTTTTTGTTTAAAAAATTTAATTGAATGTGTTTGGTGGATTTTTTAACAGGTTATGTGTTTGGGGGATTTGTTGTTGTACATGACGTTCATTAAAATAGGATTTTTGAGGTGTTTGGCGTGCATTGGGCTTGGTTTGTATTTAATTTCTACATTTTTAACCAATTCAGGCCCAACTCATTTGGGTCCCAGAAGTGTGGACTACATGGCTCAACCATTGGCAATCATCTTGGCTTAGCCAAATGGCTTGCATGCCTTGGCTTAGCGAATTGTCAATTTGGTTTGACTTAACTCTTTATTTATTTGGAAGTGTCCATGATATAAGCTTCTCCGACAACATTACTATATAAAATTGATATACTGTACTATATAACTAAAACGAACCCCCCCTACCTTTTCTACTGTTCAAGAACAGACCGTATATTTTGCAAATCCATATTTTTTAAAAATTTGATTTCTTTTTTAAACGGCCAAAACAACTAATTTAGCAAGCCTCTTTTTTCAAAAAAGTTCAACATGAAAGTCGTAGTTCTTGATGAGGGCTGCAACTTTCGTGTTGAAAGTTTTTCGAGAAGACGCTTCTAAGTAGGTTCTCCAGAGGTCCGGAGTTTGATGGGTTAAAATGCAATTTTTTAAAAACTTTGGATTTAGATGCAAAAAGTAGCATTTTTACCGCCTCTACTGTACATACTGTACGGCAGTATTTTCTTAAATATTTTTAAATCCGTTAAAATTTTGTACCTCCAAAATACTCATTTAGAAGCATTTTCTCTAAAAATTTTCAACATTAAAATTATATATCTCATTAAAATTTACGATTTTCATGTTAAATTTTTTTTCAAAAAATATATCTATATATATATATATATATATATAATATATAAATTTTATATCGTTTTAATACATACCGAAATACGATATATTCGTTTCGAGTCTTTTAAGCTTAGAAGCCGAAAATATTTATTTAGAACTATTTTGAATAAATTTCAATAGAAAGTTCTAAATCTGATCATAGTATACGATTTTTATGTTGAAAGTTTTTTCAAAAATATAAAAAATATCTATAAATATTGTTTTATATGCTTTTGCTCACCGAAAAACGATTTTATTTTTGTTTTAAATCCGTTAAGTTTTTTATTTAAATCGTAAGAATTTCGAGCCCTAAAATTCTCATTTATAAGTATATTTTCAAAAAGATTTTAACATGAAAATTATGGAGCTCATCAGAATCTATGATGTTCATGTTGAATATTTTTTCCAAAATTATCTCAAGATATATGTTCTACACATTTGTACATACCGAACTACGATTTATGTTTAAAAATATTAATATAAAAATTATAAATTTTTTAAATTATAGTTTATATTATTATTTTTTTCAAATATATATAATTGTTTGTTGAAGTATGAAGACATGAGATGGAAAAGAAAAGGAAGCAAAATTTTTTGCTTTTAAATCAATAATAAGTAGGTTAATAATTAATTATCTTAAGATAACAAATAGAATTAATAATTGTGGATCAAATATCTGTTCAATCAATATATAACATATAAAATAAAAATTCATTTTTTAAAATGAAATTATATGCCTTCTTCTTTATTGTATTTTGATTTTAATACTTTAGCCGAGAGCAGATCGTGCGTGCGAGATGAGAATAAACAATGATCGCGTGAATTATCATGACGATGTAAATAAAATCACTATTTAGTGAACAGTGATTACTGCGGTAAACCGGGGTTGCTTGAGAATAACAATGATCGCATGATGAGAATAAACATATTATCTACATATTATACTATAAGCAATTTTCAAGATGAAATTGCAACTTTTTTTTCCTCGTATATTTTAATAAACTTTCAACATGAAAATTGTAGAGGTTTTTTAAACTCTCAATACAAAGTTGTAGATCTTGATTAGAGCTATAACTTTCATGTGAAGGTTTTTTAAGAAGATGTTTCTATGTAGGTATTCTGAGGGCCTAAAGTGTGACGGGTTATATTACAAGTTTATTTTGTTTTAAATCCTTCAGGTATTCTAAAACTCTGAAAATACTTATTTAGAAGTATTTTTTCAATAAATTTTAAAATGAAATTTGTTAATCTCATTAGAATATACAATTTTCATATTGAAAGTTTTTTCAATAATTATCTGTAAACGTATATTTTTATACATTTGTATATAGCGAAATATGGTTTTATTAGGTTTTGAGTCCGTTAATTTTTTTCTTTTTTTTTTCAAATTTTGACCAATCAAAACACCCATTTAGAAACGTCTTTCAAAAAACTATCGAAATGAAAGTTGTATATCTTAATGAAGAACTACAACTTCATTTGGACCTTTTTGAGACGACGCTTTTAATAGGTGTTTCAGGTCCAGATTATGGCGAGTTTAAAATATAATTTTATTTTGTTTTAAATTCAATAGGTATTCTAAAACTCCGGAAGACACATTTAGAGGTTTTTTTTTCAATAACATGAAAATTGTATATCTCATTAGAATATACAATTTTTATATTGAAAGCACTTCCAAAAAATTATCTTTAGACATATATATTATATATTTGTGCAATCAAAATACGATTTTATTTTATTTAAATCCGTTTAATATTTTGAGTCCCATAATCGAATTTTTTTTAAAAAAATTATTTTTAATTAAAATTACGAAAATAAAATCAAATATAAAAATTTATAAAAATAAAACGCTGCCGCCAGTTAAACTGGCGGCAGTATTCCACGTCAGCTTCGGATCGGATAGGGTTGTACTACCGCCAGTTATATATTTGTGCAATCAAAATACGATTTTATTTTATTTAAATCCGTTTAATATTTTGAGTCCCATAATCTCTACCAGATGCATTTTCTTTAAAAAAAATTTCACATCAAAATTTAAATATCTAATTGATGTATAACTTTTAACTTTAAGAATTTTTAAAAAACTATTTTCTTTTTAATATTTTTAAAATTTGCTAAGATTTTGGAACAAAAAACACTTATTTAAAAGTATTTTTTCAAAAAAATTTCAACATAAAAATTTTAGATCTCATCAGAATCTACTATTTTGTTTAAATTTTTTCCAAAAATTATGTATGCTTACATATATTATACATTCGTACATATAATAATATGATTTTATTTTCTTTTAAAATTTGTTAATAATTCGGTGAAATATGATACTATTCACATTTTTTTTTAAGAAAACTTATTTAAATATATTTTTAATAAACATTCAACATAAAAATTATTATTTTTTAGTACAACTTTTAATAAAGTTTTAACTTTTAATAAACGTTCAATATAAGTATTAATATCATTAAATACATAACGATCTATATTTTGTTGACCGCGACAACGCGCAGCTTGTAAAATCTAGATGCCACCAATAAATAAGCTTTAGCAAGTGTCGCTTGCAAAATCTACTCTAGCATAATCTTTGTTTTTCAACTCGGGGTTAACTGACCAATTTGTTTGCCGTGTCCAGAGCAAAAATGAATGGGGACACTCTAATAATCACTCTTTATACTGGCTTAAAAAATGTAGTTTCTTCTCATGTTACTATCTAGATGCCCATTTCACATTTTATCTAATAAGTTAGGTCAATCAGGAAGATTAGTGTACACTTTGCCTTTGCTAGTAACATTCATTGAACAATTCGCAACAACGAACTAGGAGTTAACCCTTTGATCCATACCTTATATCCGATTTCTCATCAGTCTTGCTTATTAAGCTTCTTTCACTTAAACGTCCATTGAAGGTCCTTTTTATAGCTCAGACACTGGTATTGTATACATTTTTAATGATAGTATTGGGTCAGGTGCAACAGTTGAAGAAGACTCCTAGTATGAAGATTCAGCAAGCAGAGATTGGAGCTCTAACTCTTTTCTCAATAAAGAAAGTGTTGAACTTGCATGGGCTCCGGATGAACCTCTACGGAATCTCCTCCTGCGTCGCATGCATGTTGTCATTAAGGAATAAGATTGCTTCGATACATAGAGTATAAACTTTTAGCATCTGCTACGCTAGGTTTTGTGGCATCTTAGTAACAAACATACGAGACAGGCATGTGCGGCCTTTCTAAATAACAAAAACATTAATATAAATTACTAATAAAATATAAAAGGATATCTTGAGGAAATATCCATGCTGCATTGTTATGTGTCCAACCATGTCCATCCCAACTTTAGCTAAAAAAAATTGGGCATACCTACAAAATATGTGTTCCGTGCATAACAGTTAGTCCACATCGATACTTTTATACTGACATTTAGAAAAATGAGGAGAACTCCGTAAGGAAGTATGCATATAGATCCATTTACTGCATATAAATCCATTTGCAAAGTAGAATAGACACTTTACAGATGGAAAGCAATACCAGTCCCACGTGTCGACACCTCATTTTGTGGGGACTGGCAGCCACTACCAGTCCCCATGGATTATTATCCTATTACAATACACTACCGACAACACTAAAAAAATATGGTAATTAGTTCGCAAGGACGATGCGTAAATAATCTAGTAACTTAATCAATTTTTTATTAGGTCCGATTGAACTCGGGCCTACTCGATCTGCCCGATCAGGTCCTATCAGACTCGCACTACAAGGAAAACACTAGATAGTGACTAACTATTTAGTCGTTGATTGTGCGAATTTTAGTCGCAAAAGTTTACCAGTAACTAAATTATATTTAGCCGTTGGATTCTTATCGTTAATACTTTTTGTGGCTAAAGTGTTAGCGACTAATTACTTAGTCACGGAAGTAAGGACATACGACAAACTTGCCTATTATCGTTAAAGACCTTTTCAACGGCTAAAGGCAACATAGTTGCTATTTATGTTTAATAACGACAACACTATTGTCGTTAAAGACCTTTTCAACGCAACATAGTTGCTGTTTATGTTTAATAACAACAACAACAACTTAAGCCACAAATCACATTTTGTTGTGGCTAAGCATTTGTTGTGTTTTCCCTTTATCGACCAATAATATAGATGGTAATGAGTGGAATCATAGGCTAAAATATTTAGTCGGGGGAGACTAGTTATTAATGACTACAACTTAAGTCGCAAATCACATTTTTATTGTGGCTAAGTGTTTGTCATTTTTTTTTCTTTACCGACTAACAATTTAGATGCTAATGAATGGCGTTATAATCGATAAGATTTAGTCGTTGATACCTAGTTAATAACGACAACAACTTAAGTCACAAATTGTAATTCTGGTGTATTTTTGTCGTTATTTTTTTTTTTACTTTACTAACTAATAATTAGATGCTAATGAATAACATCATAGGCTAAAAGATTTAGTCGGTGGTCACCGATTTCCGAGACTTAAAATCTTGACGCTAATATTACTTTAAAAATTCGATTTTTAGTCACTACATCTTTTACTGCTACTAAACATTTAATCGTTTATTGCTCTCTTAGAGATTAAGTAATTAGTCACATGAAATACTGCAAACAACTAACTATTTGTAGTAATTAAAAAAGTTTACGTGAGTAAGCATATAATTTAGTCAATTTTCTTTCATTTTTTTTTGAGTCTTTCACTACTTTAGACTGTAATAGATCACTTTAAGAAATAAAATCATTGTCGCTACCGGCAAGCTTGAAAAGTAAACATTAGTTGCCATATGATTTTCATATGACAACAAAGTACATGAATAAGACTCACTTTGCAAACAAACTATATGTATAAATAAAATACAAGAATAACATTTACTGATCAGATCAACAATTGAATAACTGTATATTTACAATAATTTCTTCTATTGATTTGCTATTACAAGATAGTGGTAAATGTTACAAAAGATATCGGTGATCATCTCATCAATTTACATTAATACAGTTAGTAAAACATCCTCCAAAAAAAAACTAACCACCATGCATCTATCATTAACCGTATATATAAAAGAACCACCGAGAAACAAAATACCCCACATTCTGCCATTAACTTTCACCTTATTAAAAAGATAGACACCATTAAATTGTAAATTGTACCACTATTATAAACTATACCTCTAACCATATGCACAGAAAAAAGTAACATAAGTTTAACATTGGCAACTATATGCACTATTTTTATAATCACAATGACTAATATGTAAATCTACTAGCATTCATAATATGATATGTGAATTATCTAAGACTGAACTCTAACCACAAGATGGTACATGTAACTATAACCTTTCCAAAACAAACAAAATTAAACTAGTCTAGATGTAGTACAAGAAATATACATTACCACTACGATCTCCAGGTGTAGAACACCCACCGTAACCTACCCACTAGCTCTTACTCTTTTGTTATCTTTGACCTTGCACTACGACATAGCATTATTTTTCTTTATTAGTAATTTAAATGGTGTCACTAGTCATATTTCAAGTGCATTACACCAATTCTGATATCAAAATTGTAATCTCCCACCAATACCCACCACATATCTGACAATGCTATGCAATCTTATTTGTTGTATAGAGCAATTATCCATTAGCAATCCTAATAAAGCTACTACGAAAGAAAGAGAGGAAAGGTTGTAGAGGTTTTATCCCATGTATTACATTAATAAAAATGTTTCACACCAAAGTAATTGACAACATTTATAACTTCACACAAATTACTCAGTTCTAATCTCGATAAGAAAAAAAAATAGTACAACAAACACTTCAATACCATACCACCAAAAAACAGATAAGAGAGAGAGAGAGAGAGAGAGAGAGAGAGAGAGAGAGAGAGAGAGAGAACTGAGAGTGCAAATCTTGTAGTATCTATTGTAGCCATGTAGAAATCTTCCATGCATAAAAAAAAAAAACGAACCTCATAAAATTGGTTCTTATGCTACAGGTCCTTTATACTGTTGACTAATGAGTCAATTTTTTCTTCCCTCTCATGATCGAATAAGCTAATCATATTTAGCAAAATTTAAGCAGAGCAGGAGAGAATGGATGCACCTAATCAAAACCAATATTAAAACAATACTATTTTTAGATATTAAAAAATACTAAAACATAGAAACTATTAAATATAAATATTTTATTAAACCAATATTATTTTTAGATTATGTTTTATAGTTCTAATAAATCTTTCAAACTAATTCTCACCCACCGTATCTTCAATAAAACAAAGAAATCAAAGCCACTTTCCAATCCTTTTCATTTTCCACTTCCCAATTCACTTTGTTTCCATTTTATTTCACTTCTCCCGAACACAGCCTATAAGAGACCATCCGATAAGCATAGAAGTTAGCGATTAGTATGTTACTAAACATGTAGTAAAGTATGAACTGTCAAAGATTTACTTACAAAACTTCAATGAATTGCTACCTTAATGTGAATAGCATGAACGAGCCCCCGCATATAAGAAGATTTAACCAAAGGAAAACACAAAAATATTATCCATTTCGTTAAGAACTACTATAAATTATCAAGTAGTTTCCACTAACACACATGCTTCTATTCAAAAAAAACCCTCAAACATAATAACATCAGTAGCTAGAGGTACGAGATGTAAAGATGTCAATTTAGCCTGCGGCCCGTGGGCTGCACCACAGCCCGGCCCGGCCGTGCGGGCCAAAATCCGGCCCGTAGGGGTAGCAGTGCGGGCCGCGGGCCGGCCCGCACATAATACCGTGCGGGTCAGTCCCGTAATTTTGGCCCGCACAAGCCGTGCGGGCTGGCCCGATACATATTATATAATTAATATATATATATATATATATATAATATATTATAATATATATTATATATTTGTTAGCGATTTTGATGGCAACGCGCTGCAGTGTATATGTGATGGGACAAGGCCATGCCTTGTCCCATCACCATTTATAAAAGCGCTGCCTTGGGCAGCGCACGCCCAAGGCAGCACATTTTTTTTCTTTTTTTTTTTAACTTTATTTTTTGTTTATTATTAAATATAAAAAGTATTTATTTTTTTTTTAAAGGTGCGGGCTAGCCCGCGCGGGCCGGCCCGCGGGTCAGCAGTCCGAGCCGAGCTGCATCCCCGCGCTATGCGGGACGGGCCGGCCCGGGCCCGCACGGCTGACATCTCTAACGAGATGAAGTGACCATTGAACTTTCAAATTTGCCCTTATTTAGTAGGCTAGTAAATTATATTAATCTAAGCTTGCACATCATGTAATCTGCAGAAACTAATGTCAATCACATAAACATCATTATTCTTTCCCTACTAGGAGAAGTTCAACACAATCATAAGATCATGAATATTGCAGTTCTTAGTGGTCTACCATACCCTCATAGAACATGCCAAAATCTTAAACAAACGTTAAAAATTTTACTGCTACCATATCCACGTTTTATGCTATCTACGTAAAAAATTACAGGCTTGTCAATTTAACATCGTACATGAAATTTCAACTAAAGTATTACCACTTACCTCCCAATTTTGGGTCCTAAACCAATGCTCAAATTCCACTTGTGCAATGGCAAAGTCACTGCTAGGGTTAAGTAATAAGTGTTCAGCAAGTCAATCAACGTAAATGTAGCATCAAATACTTCCACCTGCTTGTTAGATTTTCTATTGACCAACTAAAAGATTTTCTTCTTGCCTCCTCAAAACTGGTAAAGTCCCCCAACGAAGAATCTGTATGAAACACAAATTAAGGATAATCAAGAAACTAAATCACAAGTAGCATGCAGCCTAACTAAGGATGGTATCTAGCAAGGAAAGCTAGAAATATCACGATAAATAAAAAAGCTCCACATATCAGAAAGAAAATTAGCAGCATAACGAAGAAGCATGTTATGTCTATACTAATTTAGAATGCTAGTAATAATAATCTTCCATAAAAGATAATGCTGAATACAACGAATAGATATAGTCTTCACTTCTATCATTTAGGCAAATAAATATTTCCTAAGATTGCAATTCTTCATGGATATTATTCCTTTTTAGTAGCCTGCTGCTAAAGGAAGGTTGCTTCTTGCAGAATTCCATGGAGATCACCCTCTGTTTCTTGCGAAGGGTTGGGCTTGTGTTGACTCCTGCGCTCAGCTGCATTCCAGACCCTGTTGCTGCTGCCATACCTGCTGGAAGCCTTGTTGCTGACGTCCCTGAGAGAGGCATATCATTTCCCATCCCATGGAGATAGACCTCGTCCGCAAGTTGGTACTTTTGCTGAAGCACCTCGACATCCTCCCTGGTTGCATCTGATGTGAGCAGCCCATCCCAAGCCACCAAGACTTCCTTGCAATCGCCAAGACTTTGTCGAACCAATCGAGACGCCAAAATTGAAGCTAGTTGCAGAGCAACGCGACCGGAGTCCTCAAAGGCTGGTAAAGGTTTGAAGCTCGCGGAATGCAAGCGGGGCGCCCCGTAATTGAGAGACATGGAAGACATTGTGAATTCGTGTGGTGGAGGGAAGTTGCAAACGAAAAGCCACAGCGCCTTCCTTTCCAGTACAGTATAAGGCCTGTAGCACCGATGTCGTAGCATGTGATGTTTTCAATTTGCAAACGAAGATTGTCGGTAAGGTTGTCACTTAGCAAAACCGATTGTCCCACTTGAAATTCTTTACCACGATGACCTTTACCATAAATTTGTTTCCTGCAGTTTTGGGCGGTCAGTAATTGAGAGCGAAGGTCATGTAACAAGGCATCACGTTCGCGAGGGACGATACCAACAACATCAACCATGAGGGAACCAGTTGCAAACCGATGGACTGTAGGTGGTGATCGGCCATAAACGATCTCAAAGGGTGTCATCTTTGCCGCAGTGTGGAAGCTCTTACTATACGAGTATCCTGCCCAGCATAAATTCTGTGAAACATAGACCGAGTTACAGCTAAAACAACATAATTACGTAGAATACTTGCAAATCTCGATTCGAGTTTCGTACCTGTATATCTGAACTAGTACAAGAATAGTCGGGTCTCTTTCCATAGCTCTTGTGAGACCATTGATTTCATCTTCTACGACTTCGTGAGTTAACTTGAAGAACAGATTCACCATGTTTTCAATTAGTGAAGTTCACGAGCTTTTCCTCCTCACAGCATGACCCCCCAACCAAGCAAAGTAACCCTTGTGCAAAAGCAGTTGAGAAATGCAAGCTTTTGCATCCCCCAAGAATTGCACATAGAAGATTTTCATTTGGTTCAAGTTCAAATTGAGAAGTAAGCGCATTGGTCAACTTTCTAACTGCAGTATCTAAATGCCTATTCTCTGACCAGTCACCCAGCAGCAAGCACCGCCAAGGACCTAACCAAGAGTCTTCCATGCTTCTGCAAGACATACAAAAATGCAATCGGCTTTCTATGCACTTTATCCAGTTTAACTGTCTGACATTTCATCGATCAAAGAGAATTAAAAACTGTGAAGGTCTGATAATTGAAAGTACATGAGTTCACTTCTGCGGAGTTACTTTCAAAAAGAACTATAACATAATGCATATAACTCTCTTCTATAATCAGAAAATGTGAAGAACACCCAATACCACCTCAGCAATTCATTTAGCCTATTATTTAGTTCTTATCTCCATGGCCACCAACTCCTTGAATCTATGGTTAAAGGAATCAGAATTCATAGGGGACATTGAACAAAAGTTCTCCTCCAATATTTGCTTGTATGATGCAGCCAACTAGTTGACAACTGTGTCAGCCCACTGACACTCACAGCCCTTTATGGAATCCCAATTTAGATCCCCAATTCTTTGATCTGCGGGGAGCGGCTAGGCCAGCAGGAACTAGAACAGAAGTAGCAGAAATTCCTGCAGCCGCAAGAAAATATCCAGAAGCAGCATTCCAGGAGCAGCCGAGCCCAAGAAGGAGCACAGGCCCAGCTTTGAAAGTGTACCAGCGACGCATCAAAAGAATGAAATCCAAGATCCTGCAAGAGAGATACTTCTGTATTAGTAGACTATTAAGTAGGATAGCTTTCCTTACTAGTAGCATGGTTTTCGGTGCCGGTCGGCACAGCCAGTGCCGGGGGCACGTGCTTGTTCTGGTAGTTGTCGGTACGGCACGTGCCGAAAAATCTTATAATAGATTTTGAAATTAATTTTATAATTTTCTTTTTATTTTAAAAATAACAAATGTACATCGGTGCGGTCGGCACGGCACCATCGGCACGGTCGGTGTAACGGCCCGCAACCCGGGTCGCCATGGGTACCGAACCAAAGCCGCACACGCATGCGGAAGCTCTTTAAATTTGATTAAACGTGCAACTTCAAACTCATAAATACGGTGAAGACACTCCATTAAAACTCTTAAGCCAGTTGAGCCGTGATCTTGACTTCTGGCATGGGCGAGATTCCGCGGGGAAGATGGTTCTCACGACCCATCTTAGCTTGCCAAAGATTCTAACACATCAATCTTCCCCATTGATGTCCAAGAATCCAAGACATTCTAAGGTCCGAATCCAAAACCGAATTAAACCGATACTTTTTGAAACCTTTTTATAAAAATCCGGCTCAACCTGTATTTTTCCGAAAGATTTGGAAGTGTCAAAACTCTTAAATAAGAGTATTTTAATGGATAAAACAATCGGAATCGAAAACCGAAACCAAATACGCATTTTTGGAAAACTTCAACACAACAGCCACTATCGGTCGACCGATAGTTCATCTGTTAGAATATTGCACACGAACAGCGTACGAACAACACTTATCGGTCGACCGTAAACACTTTCGGTCGACCGAAAGTTGCAAAAAACTCAAAAATAGAGTTGCTTAAATGATTTCGCAAATGCCTCGAAATCCGTAATTTCAATCCAAATCAAGTTTAAACCAAGCATGCACCAGTGTCTAACCCAGACACACATGCACAAACTTTCAAAATGAAATTTGGACTCATAAAACTCATTTTAGAGCCAAAATCACCATTTTACCAAAATACAGAAAACATAACAACTCGTAGTTCTACTAAATGGCCCATTCCAAGAGTTGCAACAAATCACAATCACCATGTTGGGGAAATACACATGCCAAAACTTTTAAAACAAGAATTGGGCTTCAAAATCACCATGTATGCAAATAAGCACCATAATCACAAAAACATGGTAAGCAACTCAAAACTTCACTTTCATTCATTGATTTACCAAGATATTAACACATTACATCCAAGAATCCCAGAATATAAAATTCGACATAGCAGTTTACTAAATATCTCAAGTGTGTTAGTACTTCCATTTACACACCCAGGAATCCCAACTCTGGTCTGCACCCCAATACCAAGGTCATGGCCTCTATGCCCCTCTAGCGCGCACTTCAAAGGCGCCACAACCTCCACACGGGCAATTCCCCCACACCGTCCCGTGCGGACCTACCTAGTTGCTCTGCCCTCCGGAAGGTGCAACCCTGAGCCTCGCACTCCGTAGTGACCACCGGGCCAATGGTGATACCAATACGCCTACTGGTTTAACATAAGTCCATGTCGGGATTTTTAAACCGGGTATTGCAAGAGCATCAACTCACATACCCCAGAGTAAGTCATTCACGAGTATAGCAAAAGTCGTTAAGCTCACATGCTACACTAGTATCACAAAAGCTAACACCCACATACCTAGCAAGATAGAACACAAATAGTCCGGTACATTGACATCTATCACGAGTATTGCAAAGGTTACCAACTTCATACTCAGCAAGATAGAACTAGAATGCACACATTCGCGTCCATTCTATTTCAAGGGTATAGCAAGAACCATATGTTCACATACCCACCCAACCAATAGAACAAGCAAAAGCCGAATCATGGGCATACAACATAACTTCTACCACATGAATAGCAAAGGCACCAACCCACACACATTATAAGGTAGAGTAATCAACTCAAGTATTGTCACATAACACATATCGTAGCATCTACCACATGTATCTCTTGAGTAATCAACTCACATACACCGCAAAGTAGATCAAGCATAAGCATGTTATCATACAAGCACTCCCGCCAAGAGTATCTAGGGTATATACATCGATAGTCATTCATGCGGGCAAACACATTCATAACATGCCATCCATGCATCATATCTTATATCCATCATTCCTATTGCATGCATCCCTAGAGCACCCTTTCACATACATTGTTAGGCAATGTCACATACATGCATAACATAGCATTCACAACCACCCCCAAGAGCATGGTCTAGCATAAAACCACTAAATGCTCATCCCGACGGATAATAACATACATAGCATGTTAATCATTCAACATGGAGCAATATTGAGACATAAAAGCATGATTTACAAGTACATACTATGACATATTTCACCCAAAAATGTTATATATAATACTAGCTCATAAATTGCATGAATAACCATCTCAAATCCCATGTAAACACATACAAGCATGAAATCACCAAGAGATGCAACCAACTCACCTCGATTAGAAGTTCTAACGACTGCCTCGCCGTAAATCTCGACTATTTTGCACGGTGTAGGTATCCTCATGAAGCCCACGCGCCGGAGACTCTGATTCCCAACTTTATTTCACACTGATCATGTATGGTAGCCGGGCTAAACTATAAATTGACCCATATTGTTTATGATATTTAACCAAACAAACTATGAAAGAGTGCTATTTTCTCATGTTATCATGAACTCAAGAATTTTTTTTTTAAAAAATAATATTATAACATAAAAAAGTGTTCGCAGTATGTCAAGTTCATAAACATTCATTATGTAAATTGTAAAACTATAGCGTGCCACCCACCACCATAGATGCATATTGTATATTTGATGATCTCTGATAGGTGAAGTTGTCCGATATAGAAAACGACTGTCGAGGATAGAGACTCAGGTTAGAGTGAGGTTGCAAAGTGCAGAAAGTGGGGGACTAGCATTTAAGCATGTAAGCGTCATCTATCAAACTGTTCGAGAAGTATGATGAAAAGCATTAGAAAAGTTAAAACTATAACAATAGTGCACTAGGTGCAGCGAGAACTTGTATAAGCGAATGCTTGCAAATGAAGTGCAACATCCATGAGACAGCCCATTTTATGTGCCAGCAGTTAAATTCTAAAGTATTCAAGAAGAATTATACCTTTGCACCAACTTGACAGCCAATATTTATGTTGCGTTGGGCAGCCTATAGCTGAAGTATAACTTTGCGCTCATCAGTGATGTCTTCCCTACAACCCGCAACATCACGGACAAAAAAATAACATGTTAGAGCAATCAGGTCTAAAAAGGCTATCACTATAATCCGACTTCTATGACATAAGTAGATGTATGTTTAATGATCCAAGACTGTGACATGGGAAATGAAGTTTTACACCAGAAAGTGCATCTAGTTACATAGGACTCACCTTTTAAGTTCCTCAGCAGCATGCTGACGTTAATTTAGTATAACTTTACATCTTTCAACTAAAGCATGGTCCTATTCTCACGAGCTTATAAGAAACTAGTTCTACTAGTGACAGATCGACCAGATGCTCCTATGAAACTACGATTGCGTGTGCCATATACCACAGATCAACAATATCCATATAAGTTATATTGCATGGGTTTTTGCACAACTTTGCACAAATAATCGCTTCTGGTAAGATCAAACCTTCTAATGTTTTTGACTACATAAACCCTGTAATACCGTTTAGCGTGACCAATCAGCTTTAATTCGTGAAGAAAATGCTATTTTACTCCTCTATATGTGTCCAAAATGTAAAACTAATTGTTCAACAACTATTAAGTTATTTATCACCTAAAACCAAGTATATTGAACACTTAATATCTGTTGAACACTTAGTGTAGCTTGTTGAGCACTTTTTAGGGAGAGGAGCAAAACAACCATTTAACATAGCAAGGGCCATGATTATCCGTAGCCGGTTGTGCAAACTACCCCTCTTGACAATGATAAATCGTATTTTGCATACACACCCTATCAATTTTAGGAGGTTTTACGCTTCATTGTCTGCAATCAAGCTTAAGATTAATGACACAGCATGTCACAAACGCTTGCAACCTCTCCATAAAAATTCTTTAGTTTGCAGGCATTTGTTATAACTCATAACAACCTGCACAGCCTCAAACGACCACTATTGACTCTAATTTCTCCAACTACAAGGTTTCAGCAACCCGAAGTATGCCGGATAAACTCCATGTTTCACCGTAACATCTAACTTCCAATATATGTAAATAAGATCGTATTATAAAGATAATCAAGCTTTTCAATCCTTTTGAATGCATTAGAAGCATTGTTCTACAAGCACATTCGGCGTTAAAATACATATATCTCATGAATGTATGTAAACGCTAAATCAGAAGTTATAAAGTAACGACATTGAAGCTCAATATCATTTCTTTTCTTTTTTTTTTTTAGTTTTACTTAATACATGGCTTTCTTTTTTTTTTTTTTGTACTTTTTTTTTTTTTTTTATTTAAACTTTATTTTTTCACGGGTATAAAGTTAGTTTTTTATTTTCTAACTTTGTGTCCGCAGAGATATAAATTAAATATAACATTATCATGTACTTTATAAAGTAATTATGAATGACGTGTGAATTTTTTTTTATAAATTATTATGTGCTTTATTTTTTATTTTTAATTAATTTTTAAAAGGATAAAATCGTATTTCGGCATGGTCGGCACGGCACGATCGGCACGGTCGGCACGTCTCGAGTTTGAGACTCACCGAAACTCGGCACGAAACGGCTTTTAAAACCTTGAATGTGATTATAAAAGCAAGCATTTCCACTTACCTCCAAAAGTAGTATACTCAAAAATTAAGAAGTAAAATCAAAAGTTAATGTGACATCGAAGTACAACATTATGAGATGACAGTTTTTCATTAAAGTATAACTTATAAGGACAATTCTTAAGACATAGTGTACATTTCAAAAGGATCTTAACTTAAAATGCTAGACTGAATTATGAATCCAACTATTGCTCAGTTTAATCCCACTGAGCTAGACTGAAGTACAACATTATTAGGTGACATTTTCATTAAAGTATATCTTATAAGTACAATTTCTTAATACGTATATTGGTCCATTTGAAAAGGAAATCTTCAACATCAAATGCTAGACTGAATTATGATCTAACTATTGCTCAGTTTAATCCTACTGCTACCTTCACCTGTGTAAATGTCAACTTGGGAACAAAAGGCCTTCACCTGTGTAAATGTCAACTTGGGAACAAAAGGCTAGTTAGAGTAGTCACGGATCAAATCAAAAGCTTATTAACTTTTCCAACGTGGTTTACCCTTTATCTAAAAATTCCTGAAAAAAGATCCATGCGCCTTCAAAAGTTATATAAAAGATAGTCTATATGACAAACTTTCAAGATCAGCAAAGATAAAAAACAAAAATAATAACTTTCAAAAGTAGAAATGAAAATTTAATAAATAAATAAAAGAAACTTAATGCACAAAGAGTTCAAAGATAAGAGAGTTTTATGCAAGGAGGCCTACTTCCTCGAAGCTTCTGTAGAGGAAGCTCTTCGCTTGATGGCAGCAATCCTTGCTTCTGAATACAGGCAATGTAACAAGATTCCCACTACTACAATTACTCGATTCAGCAGTAAAAATGGATCCGTTAACTATCAGAAGATAAGGAACTGGGAGGCGTCCGGGACCAGAACCTAAAGGAATAAATAATGTCCCAGTTGTTGCAATTTCGACTGCTCATTTCTGCAAACTTGTCTTCCTCTGAGAGAGATCATGGACAACAATAAGTCATATTAAAGTAACCAAAGTAGTGGTTTCTCAAAGTAGTAATTAATCGATACGGAACTTGTGGTAAATACATCAACGGTCAAAGCAACGCAAATATCGATACAAACATCTTAAGGCATTACCTACTGCTATCTTCAAAAATGTTCTTCACAACAAAAAATTTGGCGTAGACAATGTGAAAAAGGTGATTTCTCACGAACGCTTCTGGAAGGAAATAATAGAGGATAAACTATAACAAACTTAAATCAGAATCTCTTGTATTAACTGCAGATATGGAATTCGCAGAAGTTAACTGACAAGCTAAATTTTCTGTTTACCTACGTAGATGGTTCACATATTTCATATTAAAAACATTGAAACTACCACTCATCCTTATAAAGGACTAGAATTCAGAACTCTAGGAGTTTTTGTCTTACCTTCTAGATTATTGAACGACTCCAATAGAGTAAATCTTGGAATTGGCCAAGACGAACAATATCGAGTGCAAAAGATGTGAATGACGTAGAATTTATCCTACTCACAACTCACAAGAAAACAAAATATCATAGTATCCCTAGCATCTTGAGTGGAAATACAATCACACAGCATCTACACACTATAAGGAGAGTGGACCAACCTCACCCCCCTAATACTGAACGTTGTAAGGAACGAACAGCTGTTCTAACAACTCCGAAGTTTAGAAGATAGAGTAGTGGATGATTCAAGTAACCAATAATTTGAGAAGAAGAGAGATCAGCAATCCATTTAGTGTTCATGTCCTAAGACACCTTTAATTTGAGAAGAAGAGAGATATGCATCACCTTTAATGCACTAGGTGCAGCTAGCACTTGTATAAAACAAATGCTTGCAAACGAAGTGCAACATCCATTAGCCCATTTTATGTACCAGCAGTTAAATTCTTAACTATTCAAGAGAATTCTACCTTCACACCAATTGACAGCCAACATCGTGAAGTATTAACTTAGGACCACCAGTTGATGTCTTCCCTAAACCCACAACATTCACCTACAGAAAAGTAACATCAGGAGCAGTCAGGTCTAAAAAGGCTATCACTATAATAAGACTTTTATGACTTATCAGTATGCTTGTCAATCATATTAGGCCTATTGGTGGAAGGTTTAAAGCTTACAATAAATTCTGAGCAAATGCTCCCTGACTACAAGAAAGGCTTCTCTATACATTAAAATCAGGAAAGATAATAATCCCATTGTCTGAGTGGAAGGCTTGAAGGTCTAGTACCATGCTGTGTGCCGAATTAGTCCAAAACCGATCTTAGGTGAGGGGTTTTCTCTTCGCTATCATTATGAATTTCTATACTCGAGAGAGCAGAGACTTTAGAACCACCTTCGAGATAAAATTGCTACGGATGTAATACCTGAGCTTCCGATGATGAGAATCAACACCTGGCCGCATGCTGGTCGGCGCTGCCGTTGTGATCTTTGATGTTGCAATCTTTACCTCTTCAAAACTTCATCTTTTCAACCCCCAAATTTGACATGAAATGTGCAAGCATCACAGTGCGCAACTCAAGGTGTGAGATCTGCCAAACTAGAGACAGGTGAAAGAGACACCTCCTTCAAAGATAGAAAGTGAATGTAGCTGGATTGGTCGATAGGAATTTGGGAATATGCTAAAGTTGTTCGATTCAGCATATAGGTTTGTAAGGATGTATGGAAGGGGAAAACTAGCATTTTGTTATCCAAAAGGAATCACATTTTCTCCTTGCAGTAAGAAACTTGGAAAGTATTCAAAACTCAGTGTATTAGCTTTCGATAATTCCACTTACATCCGAGCTCAGCTGAGGTCAAATACTACATAATCCTCACTGCTAGGATTATGCATACAAGGAACCCTTGGCTCCTGAAAACCCTTTGGTCTTAAATGGTGCCATACGAGCCTATATCAAAATACAAAAGAAAAAGAATCAAAATTTACATGCATTACATATAAAAATACTAAAAAAAAAATAAATAAACATAGAAAATTCGAAATTTACATGTAATACATAATCAGGCCTATCCATACCAAAAGGCTAGGATTCTTCTGTTGGTGGAGCATGGGTCGGCACCACCTGTGGTTTATCTATTCAATGGTCGCACAAAATTGAGCCGATTACTGACAAAGTTTTTTCTACATAATCTCAACAACAAACATTCATTACATTGAAAATATGAAATATAAGTTCCTCAAATTAAGCTTAGGAAAAATAACCTAAGCAGTAGTAAAGAGTTTAGAGCATTATTGACAAAGTACTTAAACTTTTAGAGACAACAGCTACCAAAACATCCTGTTGGGCTTCAATTTATTCCCACAAACACAAAAAGAAAGAAAAGCAAAAAGACAACACGCACTACCGATTGGCATAATCTACTAAATACACTTGATCAAAACCAAAACAAAAGCACAATAAACGGAAATGAGAATTTGTAGTTGATAATTCCCTTTTTTTATATGAAATATTACGACATACAATTCTAAAGTGTCATGCAAGAAAGCAATCCGTTTCCATAAACATAAACTATACTTCCACGCATGCTTTCAAAACAAAAAGAAGCTGCCAATTAGCCATAGTCCAATTAACACATACCATAACATACAAAACATAAAGAGAACGTACAGCAAATTAAACGAAATGAAAAGAAAACTGCATACTTGATAACTATCATTCTGTTGGCTATAAATAAAAAGCAAGTATATAAAGGAGTCGGGTAGATTAAGGAAAGTAATCAATTTCCAAAAACATTTGCATGTAGACAAAACCAAAAAAAAGAAGAAAAAGAAACAATGATATCCAATATGATAAGGTGGAGACCTGAATTAAGGTTTCAATTGTAGAATGGTTATGTATAAAGTTAGCAAACACAAACTTTGGTGGAATTCTAGATATTCACAAAGAAAGATGTACTGACCAATTAGCTGCGTGACTTTTGTTTCGACTTCCCCTTCCTGTATAAATGCAAAATTGATTAAGAGCATACAATATATGTAGATATAGATAACAGTTCTTCCAAATTTCACCTGTACAGGCTAATGGATACACGTCAAATGCAAAGAGGAAATCGCATATGCTCAAAAACCTAACAAGCAAATATAACTTTTCTGAAATACAGCTTCCCTTCCAATGTTATATGAATTGAGTGAGCTATTATGTTTTAAATCTATATCGCAGCTGAAACCTAAAATGTCGAAAAAGTTCTCTATTTCTTTTGGACTTGCTAATTTCGTGCAGAAGAGAAAATGAACATAATATGTATATAAACCAAACTCCAATAAACATTTATCATGACTAAAGATGTTTTTCCGTGTCGTGCCGCGGTATGTCGGGGATCTACATTAACAGCATTGGACTGCGGTATGTCGGGCTTCTACATCTATTTTTTTTATATATA
>MJHO01000328.1:77145-89682 GCA_002076135.1 Xerophyta viscosa | reverse complement strand
TCGAGGTCAACCCCGACAAGGTTAAAGCTATTTTAGAGATGCCAGAGCTGAAGAATGTGACCGAAGTACAAGAGGCTAGCTGGGAGAGTTACTGCTCTGGGGTGAGATTTCATGTCGCGCTCGGGAGACCGATATGCGCCATTCTTCAAAGTTCTTAGGGGATCCAAAGGAAGATTAGCTGGAACGAAAGAATGCAGCCAGGCGTTAAAAAGAATTTTTGGAAGACTTTTCCTTACAGGACCCCCTCTATTGGTGAGTCCCCAACTGGGCGAGACTCTTTTCTTATATTTTGCCGTCTCTTATGTGGCGCTGAGTTCTGTCCTGGTACGAGAAAACAATGGAATCCAGCGACCGGTCTACTACATCAGTAAAATTCTAAAAGACACCGAGACCAGATATACTGCCGTTGAGAAGTTAGCTTTATCATTAGTGATTACCATCTTCGACGACTCCGACCTTACTTTTTAGGCACATACTAGTATGTGTACCTCACTAATCAGCCACTTCGCCAGATTTTAGCCAAACCAGAAGTCTCGGGAAGGCTAACGAAGTGGGCAATACGATATCCAATATCTACCAAGGCCGGCAATCAAGCTAAGTGCTTGACGGATTTTTATTGTGGACGATGAACGACCCGATGGAATTTGCAAGAAGATACTGCGGCACCTAGCACATCGGAAGAAAGTTCTTGGATCCTCTACGCAGATGGATCTTCCACCGTTGAAGGAAATGGAGCTGGGTTAATACTCACGAGTCCCGGAGGGGCTCGGCTCGAGTACGCCCTAAAATTTTGTTTTCCTGCTACAAACAATGTGTCAGAATATGAAGCCCTCCTCGCTGGAGCCAGAATCGCATGGCAACTCGGATCAACTCAGTTGAAACTTTTCACCGACTCCAAGCTAGTAGCAGATCAAATCAATGGAAATTTTGGAGCTAAAGACACGACCATGGCAGCATATCTGGGGAAAGTACGACAACTCCAAGCTAAGTTCAAATTTTTCCAAGTCCATCACATACCTCGGGACGAAAATTTGGAGGTCGACGCCCTTTCCAAGTTAGCATCAGGAGCCACCCGAGGTGCTCCAACAACCATATTTTTTGAAGAACTTCAACACCCTGCCACCAAAGGAACCGAGATCCTTGACATAGAAGAGGGGGATAGTTGGATGACTCCTATCATCCGATATCTTACTACTGGGGCAGCCCCGGAGGATAAAAGAGAGGCTGAGAAGCTAGTTCGAAGAGCAGCGAGGTTTGTGATCATTGGAGATCATCTGTACCGCAAAGCACATTACGCTCCCTACCTGAAGTGCGTTGGACCGGATATTGCTCAAGGCATCTTGGAGGAAATTCATGAGGGCATGTGTTCCAGCCATATCGGAGCCAACACACTGGCCCAAAAAGTATTTCAGCAGGGATACTTCTGGCCTACCATACTTGCTGATGCTGAAGCTTATGTCTCCCGATGCAAACAATGCCAACTTCATGCCAAAATGCACCATGTTCCAGCAGAGCCCATCAGCAATATCGCTGCACCCTCGCCTTTCGCACAATGGGGGATTGACATCGTGGGACCTCTACCAACCGCTGTTCACCAGAAGAAGTTTTTTATCGTGGCGATTGACTATTTCACTAAGTGGATCGAAGCTGAGCCAACTGCCACCATCACCGGACGAGCGGTAAAGAAGTTTCTGGAATGATCAATAGTCAGCCGGTTCGGCATACCGAGGACTCTGATCAGTGACAATGGAAAGCAGTTTGACAGTCCCGAAGTGCGGGAATTCTGCGAGTATCTCGGGATAAGACACAAGTTCACCTGGGTATACCACCCGTAAGCAAATGGACAAGTGGAGAACGCGAATCGCACAATTCTGGAGGGCTTACGGAAAAGACTAGAAGGAGCCGCCGGAAACTGGGTCGATGTGCTACCTCATGTTTTATGGGCATATCGGACAATACATCGGGTAACTACTTCCGAAAACTCCTTTCAGTCTGACTTATGGAACCGAACAGCGTTATCCGGTGAATTAGGTTGAACCCTCTCTTCGCGGTATTATATTTTGATGAAGCGTCCAATGAAGAGAAGTTAAAGTATAACCTTGATTTGCTGGACGAAAAAGAGGGAAACCGCCTTAATTCGGTCGGAAGCCTATAAACGCCGAGCTAGCCAGTATTACAACAACAGAGTTAGACACCGAGGTTTCAAGCTTGGAGACCTCGTTCTGAGGAAAGTACAAATACCTGCTAACAAGCTCGGGCCAAACTGGGAAGGACCACACCGGGTACGCGAAGTACTTGGCAAGGGAGCATACAAGCTAGAAGATCTGGAAGGCAAGGAGATATCCAGAACATGCAGCGTGGTCAACCTCAGAAATATTTACCAGTAGAAGTTGTTTTTTTCTTTTCAACAAAGTTGTACTCTTCAAATTATCTTTTCCTTATCAGTAAAGAGCCCAAGTTTCAGAAAAATTCTTTTGTCTCATGATCACTGCACAAGCTTCCGACCTCTGGGGGACACCCTCGCAACAACGGTTTCGGTCCGTCAGGACACACCAAAGTGGGGGTGTGGGCCAGAATTTTTTTTTTTTTTAGCATTTGGGAGACACCGTCGCAACAACGGGTTCGGTCCGTCAGGACGTCCCGGAGTGGGGGGTGTGGGTCAGAAAATTCTTCACAACCTCTGGGGGACATTCTCGCAACAACGTGTTCGGTCCAGTACTGGACGTCATGAAGTGGGGAATGTGGGCCAGAAAAATTTATTTCGTCTCTCGGTACTTCCAGGTCGGTCCAGTATTGGACGACATGGAAGTAGGGGGGAATGGGCCAGAAAAATTTAATTCAGTTTTTTAAGTACTCCCATGTCGGTCCAATACTGGACGACTTGAAATAGGGGGAGTTGGCAGAAAATTTCATGTACTAACGACTTTTCCTCGCACACTTCAATGTCTTCCTTTCGCAACACATCGAAGTGGGGTGATAGGAGTGGTGGTAGCAAAGTAATGGAAAAGCAAAAGTTTGAATTTTCTAGTTTCTAAGAGGAGAAGCAAGATATCTAGACAGAAAACGTTTAAAAACTATCCGGAGATTCATTTCAGAGCAAAAGAAAATTACACAGATAAAGACTATCCGGACATTCCCCGGAATAGCCAACAAAATACCCGATATAGATATTGGGGTATATCAATAATACAAAAGCGATAACTAGGCGACAGGGGCGTCATCAGAAATCGATGCAGGGGCGTCGTCAGTCGAAGCTGGTGCAGGAGCGGCGACTTGATCCGGAGGAGGAACTTCAGGAGCGGGAGCGGGACCAGACCTCACTATCTCCACGTCGGGGGAAGTCGGTGTCGCTAAAGCTGGAGTAGGAAGGATATCCCCGATGTCAGCAGCTGTCCCGGAATCCTCCTCTGGTTCAGGCTCGTACACCTTCCCGCCAGCGGCCATACGGGTGTCGATAAGTTGGGCGATTTCCACCTCGTCGAGGAAGCTGAAATCACCTTTCTCCCGACGAGCACGGCATAAACGTCGACACTCGACGATGGCCCCCAGCAACCATTCCACGGCATAGTCATTGATGGGCCAACCTTGTATTTCAACTGAAATGTAGCCTCGACCGCTTTCTTCTCAGCCGCTTTGGACCTCGGTAGCGATATTTCTTCAACACGATTTATCTCGGCTGTTTCATCTGCCAAGGTCTTTGTTTCGGCAAAGCGTTCTCCAGTCCGAATACTTTAGCCTTCTCGGTGTCGCGGCCCGAGTCTTCTCAGCCTCCACATTAATTTCTCAAGCAGCAAGCTGTAAAGTTATATCGACGTTTTTTCTCCATTCAGCCTGGGAGCTGCCTCTCCGCTTCAGCAACATAGTCGTTGTGTTTCTTTTCAGTTCTCGTACTGTCGACGGAGGGGAGTCCATTTGCGATTGTACGCCGCTAGAATATTGAGCGAAACGCCTCCGTAGCTGCTGCTGAGGCGAGCATATGCTGGGACATGTGGCAAAAATTCTCATTAGAACGAGACATCAAAACCTAAAAACAGAAGCTAAAGTTTTAGCTTACCTCGTAGGACGAGGTCATGAGCTTCTCGAGAAGCTCTTGATCTGGCATCTCGTCCATCAATTTACGGTCCATAGGCGATGGACCCAACTCGCAAAAAATTGTAGAGCCAGCAGCATTGCCGATGCCGCTCTTGCCCCTCCTCAGCTCCCAATTGGGGAGGTGGACCTCGGAAGGTTGGGGGACTAGGGACTCGGCAGTTCTCCTTACCTCAGATCCGTAGGTGTCCACGGTCGTTCACAAGCCGAGGGAATGCCTAGGATATTATTTAGGATCTAGGGAAGCCGAGAGTGAGAGAGAGTTCTTTTGTGGTATGAGTTGGCCAAAACCACCACTCCCTTGTGTTGCCTATACCAATGCTCGGTTACAACACAATTCCACCCCTTAGCCACAACTGGCCAAGTGGTCTATAAATAGGCTTGGACACACCCAAGACCCCTTTGCCACAAACCGGTCAAAGGGCATTTAACTAATAGCAATGAATACAAGTAGTGGGAAGACAAATGGTCATGTAACTTGTGGCCCCTTGGATTTCCCGTGCTCCTGCTGGACATCCCTTGGCATTACCATGCGCTCGCTGGCCTTCCGCGTGCCTACCGCGTCTCCGCTGGCCTTTCGCGCATGCCCCGCGCGCCCGCTGGCCTTCCGCGTAGCTGCCGCGCCCGCTGGACCTTCCGCGCACCCGCGCCCGCTGGACCTTCCGCTCGCCCGCGCCCGCTGGACCTTCCGCGCGCCCGACGCTCGCTGGACTTCCGCGCGCCCGACGCTCGCTGGACTTCCGCGCGCCCGACGCTCGCTGGACTTCCGCATACGCCCGCATCTCTTGGCCTTCCGCGTACCCGCTCCTAGGCCGTGCCTGTGATGCGCCAGTGCCGCGCCCATGCCGCGCCCTTGCCGCGTCCATGCCGCGCCTTGGCTGAACCTTGGCCACACCTTTGTCGCGCCTATGCCGCGCCTTGGAAGCGCCTTGGCCACGCCTTGCCATGCCTTTGCCGCGCCTTGGCAGCACTTTGGCCACGCCTTGTCATGTCCTCTATGTCTTCCTTGACCCAAGATCCTCCTGGATCAACCTCGTGGGTGATAGGCTGAGACGCTTTGCCCTTACCTTTGTCAACACATACTTTAGTCCCCTTCTTCCGAATTATATCCTCCGAAATAGGCTCACCGGCTCGTTTTTTCCCTTGAACCGGAGGCTTCGAAGTCTGTGCAGGAGGAGGAGTTGGTTTTGGAGGAATTGGAGCCGAGGCAGCAGCAACCACATCTTTGCTTGATGAGTCGGGCCCCTTCGAAGATTTTCTACTTCTCAAAGCTGCCTCCATATCCGCAACTGCTGAAGAAGGAACTTCTTGTACTTCAGGAGAAGGCGAGCGGTGAAGTGGAGAGCTAGAAGGATCAACCTCGGTAGATGGCTCTGATTCGAACCACCTCGCAAACCTACTCCCTCTCGATCCCCGACCTTGACCTCGGGAAGCCCTTTGTCTCGGAGCAGAAGGCTGCTTCCGGGGTGGGTTCTTTTTCTTTGACGCCGCCTGCTTTCTCGGCTGCCTAGAGGTGGAAGGGCCGGGCAGAGGTTGCCTGCGCGATGCCTCTAAATCGTCTGCAACACCACGAGTAAGAAAATTCCAGTCAATTTTGCTACCGACATAACATTTGCTACCAACAGATGATAATAAAGAAACCGAGAGAGCGACATACCCTTGTAACCAGAATAAACCCCGCTTACTTGTTCGCGTGTCTTCGTCGGGTTGGCTACGTCAAACTGACCCCGGGAACCGTGTGAATCCTCGATTTCGCGACGGCGAGTCAATCACCAGCCACATATGCAGGAAGATAAGCATGTCGCGGTTAGGGTGGCCCCAAGGTCGGTTGAAGGTATAATCGTATCTTGGGGCAATAAAGAAATTTTTTCTTTCCATCCTTTATTTAGATGAAGGACGACCTTCAAAAAATTTGCGAGTCTTTTTCGACCATCTCAAAAAATACCACCCCGGAAGTTGGAAGATTCGATAAACTCGAAAATACGGCGGAATGATTGAGGGTAGGAGAAGGTTTCTGGTGACCGGTGATATACAAGAGCCGATTATACTAGGATGCGATTTAGAACTTGCTGACAAGGCATGACGTGGTATGCGTCGAAGAAGTTAATGAAGAAGATATTCAAGGGGAGACGCATGCCGACACGAATATGTTCATAGAAGACAGCTATCTCATTCTCATGAAAGGTGGACATCCTTTTCAGTGGATGTCGGGACCCTAGCCACAAAGTCGGGAGTCCATGAAAATTTCTCCCTCCACCTAGAGATATCTTTTTTAGTCACAGTGGAGATGATTTCATCCGGTCGTAACTTGGGGACAGAGGAAGACTCGGCCATGCCTTCTGGAAGGATATCGGCAAACTCCTCAGGGATACCAGAAGGAGACAATGGGTGATTAGCAGTACTGGGATTACCCGACGAAGAAGAAGTCGAAGAAGAAGCGAACAAATAATCTAAAGCCGCTTCCCCCGAGGAAGATGAACCAGAACGGGAACGAGATTGGGAAAAGGTGTCAGAGGATTCAGAGATTCTAGAGGAGTTATACCTAACGCGTTTGGAAGACATGAGATTACTAACCTCAAATGGAAGAAACGAATGCGGAGAATGAAGAGATTGAAAAACGAAGATCGTCGGACGCTCGAAACGTGGAAGCACTGATCGCTGGAGAAGACGGGTTGCAAAGGAAATCTCGAATGCGGTGAAGGAATGAACACGGCGGCCCTGCGGTAGCTTAAAAAGACGAGCTGGTAAGGAGAAAAGGCAGGACACGCAGCGAACATCCTCGCCAAAGGTGTCCGCGTGTCACAATCAAGTAAATCACGACTTACGAGGCGACGCGAGTTTTGGTTGTAAGGGAATTTACGCGGGAATTTGAAACCCGACAACCTAGATTAGACACGACGTGATACTCTACCGTTAGAATGAACATCGGGAGACGATCCCTAAATATTCTCGTGGCTATTTAAGAGCTCGCAGCGACACCGACGTTTGCGGATTCAAGATAATGACATTTTAACAACGCGGAGTTCCATCAGACGGAGCCTTACCGTATTTCCGCTAAGACCGCGGGGGGCCATTTTGTCGAGTGCATAAGCCCACCCTGCTCTGGGAACCGTCCATGTGTCCATTGATGCTGATGTGCGAAGAAATTGAAGATAGGTAAAATGGTCGCGGGAACGCCGAAGTAAAGACTCGACTGACATAAACAAAGTAATCTACTGCGAGATAGACATCGAGGCCTTTTATTGGAACACATACCGACAACGGATGGCTCCCGACATACACCTCGGTAGCGGCCTTGCCCGAGGTTGACACCAGCAGATTACGAGAAGTCGGACCATTACATGCACGCGTGGAGAAGTCTTTACAAGAAATCTAACCGACGCACTCTTTATGACTCCTAATAAAGGCTCATTAAGGTAGGTACTTAATGAGTCGCGGTTATTAGGCTATTAAATGAGGAAGCTCAAGGGCCGCCCAGACCTAGGGAATGTCCTCCATAATGGCTATAAAAGGCAAGGAGCAACTCCGAAAAAGGGGTTGGTTGACTGGCTGATAAGCATACTGAGATTATACTGTAAAGTGGGAAGAGAGTTATGGGATAGATGTATTTTCCTTTGATTCTTAGTGGAATCCTTAATTCGTTGGCATTACGTGACAGCCCGTGGTTTTACCTTGATTTCAAGGGTTTCCACGTTAAAATCGTTTGCATTTTGTGTGATTTGATCATCTCTTACGATTATCATCTGCCTAGAATCATAGCCGTAACCATTTTTGAACACTTCATTGATCGGTCGAGGACCAGCTCGATCAAAAATCACCTTGAAGAATAGGTATCCACTACCAAGGATCGAGGACTTGATTGATCAACTTCAACCCGCCAAATACTTCACCAAGTTGGACCTCAAGTCCAGGTATCATCAAGTAAGGGTGACCGAGGAGGATACGTGGAAGACGGAGTTCAAGACTAAGCAGGGCCTATTTGAATGGTTGGTGATGCCATTTGGGTTGTGCAATGCCTCGACCACGTTCATGTGGTTGATGAACGATGTTCTTAGACCCTTTATTGATGATTTTGTTATTGTTTATCTAGATGATATCCTTGTCTTTAGTCAGGATTGGACTAGTCACATGGAGCATCTCGGCAAGGTGTTTGCAGTACTTGAGGAGCATGGCCTCAAGTTAAATTTGAAGAAATGCGAGGTGGGGAGGCTGAACCTCGTGTATTTGGGCTTTGTGGTGGGATATGGCGAGCTCAAGATTGATCCCAGCAAGGTGCGGGTCATATTGGAGTGGCCAAGGCCTAGGAATGTGACGGAGGTGCGGAGCTTCGTAGGGGCGTGCCAATACGTCCGCAAGTTCATCAGGCACTTCTCACAAGTGGCGGCTCCACTGCATGGATTAACCAAGACGAGCGCTAGGTTCGTATGGACGGACGAACATGCAGCGGCGTTCAAGCTATTGAAGAGGAAGATAACCACGGCACCGTTGCTCGCATTGCCCAACCTACTGCGGCCTTTTGAACTAGAATGCGATGCATTGGGACATGCCATGGGGGCGGTCCTATTCCAAGATGGAAGACCAGTGGTGTATCACAGTTAGGCGTTCCAAGGCGCACAACAAAATTACCCTACCTATGACAAAGAGTTGTACGCCTTGCATCAAGTGGTGAAGCATTGGAGGCACTACATCATGGGGAAGGAGACGGTGTTGCATACGGACCACCGGCCGTTGCAATACTTGCAAACGCAATCTAAGTTGCTTGCTCGGCATATGAAGTGGATGGCTTACTTTCAATAATTCAACCTCGTCATTAAATACAAGAAGGGCGTGACCATCAAGTTGGCCGATATGTTGTCACGGCCGCCGACGACAGGTGTGTCGGCGCTTTTGTGCGGGGTGGTAATGCAGGTGCTTTCCATGGCTCATGAGGAGAATAGGCCACTCTATGCAGAGGATGAAGAATTTCAGGCCTGGACGGAACAAGGTCTGGCCGCTAGCCATACCAAGCCGACCTTGGGAGAGCGTGTCTATGTGTTGGGTTATCGAAATACACACAAGTTAATTTCTGAATTATAAATTAAAACAGAAATTTAGCACTAACCAATAATCGAGGGCGTGCCGTAGCCACTTTCCCAATCGAATATTGCTCCCCCGTGCTAAGGTATCTCTTACAAATTCGACGGGAGATACAACGACCCTTTCGGTCTCCGAATTTGCACGATTTTGGAGTCGAGTTGAGACACCACCGAGTTTTCGGAGAGAGGTGTGTTTTATTCAGAGAAGAAGAAGAAGAAGTGAAAAAGAAGAAGAGGGGGCTCGGTTCCTCCTGTAGAGGAAAAGCAAAAAGCAAAAGTCCCATTTTATCCCTCGCACACTCCATCTATCTCTGCCCTTTCTCATTTTCATGCTTTAAGGTGTGACTTTTTGTCACACCTTAAGCTCTGGTGAGAGAGTGGATTGGCTGCTCTACAAGCAAAATAATGAATATTTGCGGAAAATAAAGGATCCCAGCAAGGATTTTGCTGAGATTTTGTTTAGGGTAAATTGTCTGAAATGCCGCTTCTCGGCAATTAATAATACATATAATTAATAAATAAATAAAATAAATAAAATAAAGTTAAATTGATTTATACTTACACTTTACCACTAACGTTTTTGTTCCGAAGTTGTCTTGTTTTTCTCATCTTCCCTAGATCCCTTTCAAGAATTAAACCCCTACTTGCTTCTCCGGGCAAAATGTAGCCTCGAGAGCAAGTACAGATCAAGTGGTGTCAGAGCATAGGAGAGGGGAAGACGAGAATGGCTGTCACAAGATTTGGAAAATTCACAGCGTCGCAAGAAGATTGAGAGAACATGCAACGCTTGGAGAAGATGGTGCACATGTTAGAGCAGTCCAGCAGGGAGGAGTTTCAAGAAGACCGGAGGAGCGCTTAGATGAGCGTTTGGACCGGCGATAGAGACTCGTGGAGAGGATGCTCGAGGTACAAGTCCAAGGCATGCCTATGCAACCTCGACCTACCATAGCGTCTATGGCGCGAACGGAGGCGGCAGTCGGAGCGACCGTGAGGGAGCAAGGAAACTCTTTCAATCAAGCGCAAGGTCGTGGGGGCTCCGAGGGCTCCGACTTATCCTGCACCTCTCAAGTCATTTCACAAAGTCGGACTGGAGTCAAACTCAATAGGGTCTTCTTTCCCCACTGATTCTGCCAAGCCCATTTCCTTGGCTGTGGTTTGGCTGGATAGTAGACAGGGACATTGAGAACCTCGTTAATCTATTCATACGGGTCACTAATTAGATGACGAGGCATTTGGTTACCTTAAGAGAGTTATATTTACTCCGTCGTTAACCGCGCTTGGTTGAATTTCTTCACCTTGACATTCATTTCACAGGGTAGAAATCACATTGCGTTAGCATCCGTAGGGTCCATCGCAATGCTTTGTTTTAATTAACAGTCGGATCCCCTTGTCCGTACCAGTTCTAAGCCGGCTGTTCGACGCCCAGGAAAGGCACCCGCGAGGGGGGGGGGGCGTTCCCGGCCCATCCACTGGCCTGCACGCAGCGACCCCTTCTCGCCGCGGGAGCAGCTCGAGCTGTCCGCCGACAGCCGATGGGTTCGGGACCGGGACCGCCGTGCCCTCAGAGCCAATCCTTTTCCCGAAGTTATTGATCCATTTTGCCAACTTCTCTTCCCTACATTTTTCCATTGGCCAGAGGCTGTTCACCTTGGAACCTGATGCGTAATGATACGACTTGCAGGGCGCGGCACTTTGTCCTTCGGATTTTCATGGGCCGCCGGGGGTGCGCCGGACGTCGCACGACGTGCGGCGCTCTTCCGACCGTTGGACCCTATCTTCGACTGAGCCGATTCCAGGGTGGGCTGGCCGTTAAGCAGAAAATATAACCTTCCCAAGGGCCCCGCGACGGTCTTCGACTTCCTAACGTTGCCGTCAGCCGCCACGTCAAGGATCTGGAATTTTAACCCGATTCCCTTTCGGAGCGCGCGACGCGAGGGCACTCTCTGACGAGTTTTCCCCGTCCCTTAGGATCGGCTAACCCATGTGCAAGTGCAGTTCACATGTAACATTTCCCCTCTTCGGCCTTCAAAATTCTCATTTGAATATTTGCTACTACCAAGATCCGCACCGACGGCCGTTCTGCCCGGCTCGCACCCAGGGTTTTGTGGTTGCCGCCGCGCCCTCCATTCATAGGGCTTAGCGCTCGCCCCGATGGCCGGGTGTGGATCGCGCACTTCAGCGCCATCCATTTTCGGGGCTAGTTGATTCGGCAGGTGATTCGTTACACACTCCCAGCGGATTTGGACTTCCATAACCACCGTCCTGCTGTGTTAATCGACCAACACCCTTCGTGGGGTCTAGGTTAGTTCACAGTTGGGCACCGTAACCCGGCTGCCTGTTCATCCCGCATCGCCAGTTCTGCTTACCAAAAATGGCCCACTATGAGTTCTCAATTCCGCGGCCCAGCCGCGAAGTCCTACCTATTTAAAGTTTGAGAATAGGTCGAGGGCGTTCCACACCCGATGCCTCTAATCATTGGCTTTGCCCGATAGAACTGCGTTCGAAGCTTCCACCTATCCTGAGGGAAGTCTTCGGAGGGAACAGTCTACTAGATGGTTATCGTTGCGGCCTCCTCACCAGAGTTTCCTCTGGCTTCGCCCCGCTCAGGCATAGTTCACCATCTTTTGGGTCTCGACAGGCATGCTCCAACTCGAACCCTTCACAGAAGATCGGGTCGGCCGGCGGTGCACCCCTCGAGAGGGATCCCGCCCGTCAGCTTCCTTGCGCCTTTCGGGTTTTCGCGCTCGTCGGCTCACACACATGTCAGATTCCTTGGTCCGTATTTCAAGACAGGTCGAATGGGGAGCTCGCTGGCAGTCGCCGTGAGCGCGGCGGTGCCCCGTGGGGCACGCTCTAGTGCGGGCGCGATCTGCATGCTCGGCTAGGCCCTTGCAATCTCATCTAGGCCCTGGTAATGGGCGAATGAGGCAGTTGTCCAGGCAATCTCCTGGCGGCAGGCCCTCGGCACGACCACTCGGCCATTTGCCCCGGAAATCTCATCGGCCATGCCGTTGGCACTGGCGAATGGGGCATTTGCCCGGGCAATCTCTTGTCGGCAGGCCCTTAGCACGGCCGAACGGGGCATTTGCCTGGGCAATCGCCTCGCCCATGCCTTTGGCATGGGCGAATGGGGCATTTGCCCGGGCAATCGCCTCTGTCAGGCCCATGGCACGGGCGAATGAGGCCTCTGCCCGTGATTTCTCCTGGCGGCAGGCCGTCGGCACGAGCGGATTGGGCATTTGCCCGGGCAATCTCATGGCGACAGGCACTCGACACGGCAGAATGGGGCATTTGGCCGGGCATCGGCCAGGCCCTTGCAACGGGCGAATGGGGCATTTGTCCATACAATCTTGTGGTGGCATGCCGTTGGTAC